>APFE030303236.1:0-18565 GCA_000404065.3 Pinus taeda
TATATTCATCTCACATTTCCAAATGTACTCCTAGCTTACTTGGGAGAAGAGAAGTCAACTGTAAGGATGGATGAGAAGTTAATGAAATTAATGAGAGGTGGTTGAGATGGAGAAGGGAAGGAGGGTATAAAAGGGAAGGGGGAAGGAAGAAAGGGGGGAGGTTGGGTTCTTGCTTATGATTATGGGGGTTGGTTGTGATTGTTTGGACTTGTTATGATTTTGGGAGACCTTGGGAACCTATGGAGGTTTCTTGGGTTTGAGAGGAGGAAAGTATTGTTATCTGGTTTTGCACATTCTTCTTGAAGACACACTATATCTGGTTGGACTTGGGCACGGAGGGCTAGGGAACCTGTGGAGATTTCCTGGGCTAGGAATTTGTTTCCTAGTTGGCTGGGAGGTAAATCCGGTTGGGTCGGTGAGAAGGAGCGTTCAGCTAGAGCTTAACGACAAAGGTATCGTCATCAACCGCCGGAACAGGTATTTTTCCATGAACTACTCTTGTTAAGTTGATATCAATGGAATGTTCATCTTAATTTATGTTGCTTATGATAGAATAATAAGATGTTAAATGTTTAAAACTTTGTAAGAAGGTCAGCAAGCTCCTTTTATTACTTTTAAATCAACAGTAAAATAGATCTGTTAGTGTATAATAGATTGAGGCTCTAATAATAGGAATCGGGTTCTTACAAAAGGGTTTTTCTCCTCAGCCTTATATATTAGGAGAGAGAATTCATTTCACTCTATGGTTCACCTAGGATTGTACAGCCAGGCACTTATGCTCTAGGTACCCTCTAGAGGACATCATCAAGTTCCACATCGACACCTTAACAATGATAGAAAGAGACAATGGTACTTCTTCCTCTTCCTCTACTATTATTTCCTTATTTCCAACACTGATGTTAAAGTTGCACTAGGACCTTGCAACTCTTAGGGTTCTCTGCTGTATTTGGATCCTACTAGTCTCTTTTATTGTTGTGTATTTTTTCCTGATTTTGCCAGTGTTTCAGCTTTTAGGAGTGTCCTTTCCTTCCCATCATATTTAGCTTTTAAGAAACCCTCTCATAGTCAATTGATGACTTCTTGTATCCTCTAATCTCATTGCTTTTTTCTTGATCATAATTGTATCTTGTAATTCATTCCGAGCTATTCCAAAAAATATTAATGTTTCTCAGTTTTCTTACAATTAATGGCAAATATGAATTTGTTCAGAACTAAGGAAACAAAATATACAGTTTTGTAAAATTTTGGAGACTACTAGAAATAATCACATTCAATCATGCCTTGCTATGTTTAAATTCTCACTTCGTTGACACCGATATGCTAGAAAGACCATCAAATCATTAGTTCTTGACATGGAGACAAAATCCACTCTCACTAACAGACTTGCCGTGCTATCTTAATATATTAAAAAAAAAGGTCATAAACAATTATTCAAAATTCCTAGGTTGTTGTAATCACCAACAAAATGATAAGGAATTGTACCATGACCAGTAAATTCTAATAATAGTTTTGTGAACAATCCTGCTTCTAGTAATTATATTGTTCGCACAATTCAAAAGAATCCGTCTCAAAATTATCAGCATGCACATTGTTTCCATATTTCAAAACAACGGAAGCAATGTGACCTCATCTCAAAACAAACAATTTTAGTCGGATCACAACATTACATGTCATTATTTAAACAAAAATCCTAATACCACTTAATAGTGCAGTTTGAAAGAATGACCTGAAGTTCCTGCTTGGCTGCAGATACCAGGAGGACATGTCCTCAGCAAAGATACTGATACTTGCTCTCAAATAGCAGTTGAATAGTCACATGAGAAGAAACCTGCAGTATACATCCAAGATAAACCTGAACAATACGAACTAGGTACTCGATTCAGCGCAGTTGCATAAAAAAATATTCAAATGGTGGTAGCATACAAAATTAAAGCTTTAGATTGATTTTCAGATTTCCGGTGTACCGTCAAATTACAGTATTGTAATAGTAGATGAATGGACGGAGAGCCACAGCAAGAACAGAGACCCACAAAGTCTGTTCCACTCGCTTCAGGTTATGCACATAGAAGAGTGTAGCAGTAGCTGAATTAAGGGCTCACTTCCTCTTGAATATATTATCCCTCAACGGGTCCTGATAATTTGATAATATGAACATCAGCATTCGTGTTGTTGAGCTTGCAGCACTTCAGTTCCTCAGTCACCAATCCAAGAAGTAGAATATGACACCATCTCTGGTATTTGAACCCCCATTTATACACCTCCAGATCCAAACCATTTCAACGGAGAATATCATGTGCCCCATGTTCCACAGGCACTGGCATTCACAAGTGCCTATATTCGAGCCTTGTGGGTTGCAGAACACGTCCAAAGAGAAATGCCAAAAAACAAACACTTTGTGTAAAAGCATTGGAAACTCTTGCAGAACACGTCCAAAGAGAAATGCCAAAAAACAAACACTTTGTGTAAAAGCATTGGAAACTCTCAATGGAGGAGGTGATGAAGGAACTCAAATTCAGACACACTAAGACTAAAGCCTCCTGTTATACAGCTACATAAGAGTGAAAGCCCTAATGACAATGTCAAACCCTAAAGTCACTAACTCAATGTCCCTCTCAATGCTTTTTGAATACAGAACAAAACATATACTTTCTAGTTCCTAGCATGCTTGAAAACACCCACGACAGCCACTCAGCTCGAAATAAGTCTCTCATGAAGCTCCTTAATCTAAATTTTAAGTGAAAACATCCCTTTCTAGAAGGCCTCAGCATATCTCAGTATTCGTCCATCTCCCAATTAGAGTTGATCAGCCAACATCCTGCACAACCCATTTAACCTTAAAATGCACATTGTCCAATTCATGGAGTAGAGCAGAGGAGGACCCTGTCAGCTTCCTCTTATCAATCACTTCGTCTTAAAAAAATTGGTCTGCAAAGTGAGCATTGAGGCAAAACCCCAGAGAGAAAAATAGCAACAGCGTTGCTTCCATATATATGGCAGCCAACGGGCAACCAGAATTCTCCTCGTTTACTCAAATCACAGAACTACAATTCCCTAGCCTGTCTCTCTGTTGCCCTTGTCTATTTAGCTGTTCATCTTTCTCCATTATGGCTTCAAAGTTCAATGCATTGGCAACGAATGTTTTGGGACCTGATTAAATTGTTCTGATCGATGCATTCCTTGGTAGCGCCACTCAGCTCCTTGTTTCAGCTTTTAGGAGTGTCCTTTCCTTCCCATCATATTTAGCTTTTAAGAAACCCTCCCATAGTCAATTGATGACTTCTTGTATCCTCTAATCTCATTGATTTTTTCTTGATCATAATTGTATCTTGTAATTCATTCCGAGCTATTCCAAAAAATATTAATGTTTCTCAGTTTTCTTACAATTAACGGCAAATATGAATTTGTTCAGAACTAAGGAAACAAAATATACAGTTTTGTAAAATTTTGGAGACTACTAGAAATAATCACATTCAATCATGCCTTGCTATGTTTAATTTCTCACTTCGTTGACACCGATATGCTAGAAAGACCATCAAATCATTAGTTCTTGACACGGAGACAAAATCCATACTCACTAACAGACTTGCCGTGCTATCTTAATATATTAAAAGAAAAGGTCATAAACAATTATTCAAAATTCCTAGGTCGTTGTAATCACCAACAAAATGATAAGGAATTGTAACATGACCAGTATATTCTAATTACAGTTTTGTGAACAATCCTGCTTCTAGTAATTATATTGTTCGCACAATTCAAAAGAATCCGTCTCAAAATTATCAGCATGCACATTGTTTCCATATTTCAAAACAACGGAAGCAATGTGACCTCATCTCAAAACAAACAATTTTAGTCGGATCACAACATTACATGTCATTAATTAAAAAAAATCCTAATACCACTTAATAGTGCAGTTTGAAAGAATGACCTGAAGTTCCTGCTTGGCTGCAGATACCAGGAGGACCTGTCCTCAGAAAAGATACTGACACTTGCTCTCAAATAGCAGTTGAATAGTCACATGAGAAGAAACCTGCAGTATACATCCAAGATAAACCTGAACAATACGAACTAGGTACTCGATTCAGCGCAGTTGCATAAAAAAATATTCAAATGGTGGTAGCATACAAAACTAAAGCTTTTAGATTGATTTTCAGATTTCCGGTGTACCGTGAAATTACAGTATTGTAATAGTAGATGAATGGACGGAGAGCCACAGCAAGAACAGAGACCCACAAAGTCTGTTCCACTCGCTTCAGGTTATGCACATAGAAGAGTGTAGCAGTAGCTGAATTAAGGGCTCACTTCCTCTTGAACATATTATCCCTCAACGGGTCCTGATAATTTGATAATATGAACATCAGCATTCGTGTTGTTGAGCTTGCAGCACTTCAGTTCCTCAGTCACCAATCCAAGAAGTAGAATATGAAACCATCTCTGGTATTTGAACCCCCATTTATACACCTCCAGATCCAAACCATTTCAACGGAGAATATCATGTGCCCCATGTTCCACAGGCACTGGCATTCGCAAGTGCCTATATTCGAGCCTTGTGGGTTGCAGAACACGTCCAAAGAGAAATGCCAAAAAACAAACACTTTGTGTAAAAGCATTGGAAACTCTCCATGGAGGAGGTGATGAAGGAACTCAAATTCAGACACACTAAGACTAAAGCCTCCTGTTATACAGCTACATAAGAGTGAAAGCCCTAATGACAATGTCAAACCCTAAAGTCACTAACTCAATGTCCCTCTCAATGCTTTTTGAATACAGAACAAAACATATACTTTCTAGTTCCTAGCATGCTTGAAAACACCCACGACAGCCACTCAGCTCGAAATAAGTCTCTCATGAAGCTCCTTAATCTAAATTTTAAGTGGAAACGTCCCTTTCTAGAAGGCCTCAGCATATCTCAGTATTCGTCCATCTCCCAATCAGAGCTGATCAGCCAACATCCTTCACAACCCATTTAACCTTAAAATGCACATTGTCCAATTCATGGAGTAGAGCAGAGAAGGACCCTGTCAGCTTCCTCTTATCAATCACTTCGTCTTAAAAAATTGGTCTGCAAAGTGAGCATTGAAGCAAAACCCCACAGAGAAAAATAGCAACAGCGTTGCTTCCATATATATGGCAGCCAACGGGGAACCAGAATTCTCCTCGTTTACTCAAATCACAGAACTACAATTCCCTAGCCTGTCGCTCTGTTGCCTTGTCTATTTACCTGTTCATCTTTCTCCATTATGGCTTCAAAGTTCAATGCATGGGCAACGAATGTTTTGGGACCTGATTAAATTGTTCTGATCGATGCATTCCTTGGTAGCGCCACTCAGCTCCTTAATCTGAACTTAACGTGTAAACATGCCGTTCTACCAACGTGTAAACGTCGCTTTCCATAAAAGAAATTTTGAAATAGATAAAAAAATTAACTTTAATTTTGTCCGAAAAACTTCCAACCTGTGCAGGTATGTTTTGATAGGCTCTTTAAGTCTGTTTCGTTGGTTAATATTATTGTGTTTTCCGTAGATCATCTATTTCTATGGTAATTTTGATTATTATGTGTTTTATTGGATTTATTACTATTACATGCGGTAAAAATGAATGAATTTTGATTATTTCGTTTTTTCTTATAGGTTGTGGTAAAAGTAAACTTTCAAATTTTTACATATATATTTGGGAAAAAAATTCCCGATTTTGATTTTAAAAAAATAATGGTTTTCTAAGTGTTTTTGATAAAATTATATTATTAATAAGTTATATATAAAGAGAAAATGGGATATAACTTCATAAAATCAAAATATTAATGGATGAAATAAACAACTCAAGACCATAAGACTTATAACTAAGTGTAATTTTAATAGATTATATTAACTTTATAGTTTTTGTAGTTAAAATATAATTATTATTTAATTTTTTTATATATTTTAAATATCTACACAAGTTAGGAGTGTCATTGATCTCATGACTCACATCGCCTAACAAACAAAATAATTCAAATATCTAGAAACTTGCACCACTCTTTTTTTATTCATTTTATTTTATTTTTGACCCACCCAAAATTTATAACATTGTTGTCATATTGAGCTCAGGAGATGCCATAGGTTATGTCATCTCAGGACTCACATTACCTAACAAACAAAAAAATTTAAATCTTTAGAGATTTTCACTTCTTTTTTTTTCTTTTTTCTTTTTAACTTTAATTAGTTTTTTACCTTAGATTTTCAAGTCTAAATGATTATGTTGGCATTACAACATTGCTTTGCACCTCTTATTTTTTTTATTTTTTTAGACCAAGTCAAAATGTTTATGTTGACTCTCCTAATCGGGGTGTGGGACGATGTCAAAGAGGCAAGGCTAGGATGTGATATGGGTAGTATGAAGGACTTAACAACCGCCGCCCCCCACATGTTCAAGGCAAGGGGTGCGGTGTCCTACAGAATGAATGCATGGATGGTGAGTGGGCAAGGTGGCAGAGAAAGGAATAAGGAAGGGTGGTGGAGAAAGTTAAGCCATTCGATGTGCAAGATAGGAGAGAGTGGTTGTGGAGACGGGAGGCGACTCAGAGCTAGGGAGGGGCGAAGGCAAGCAAGGAACCTTAGCTGCGGACAAGAAACGAATTCCCGGTATGTATTTTGGTCATGCTCCTATATTGATTCCATGACCTGGCTGGGGTTCTGTTGGGGGGAAGGGACGGGCAACCGGTTGTCGCAATGGGGATTAGCCTTATATGGGATGCATTGGGGGCAGAAAGAGTATGCCATGGCCTGGGTCTACTTCTTGATTCTATCCCAATTAAACCAGAACCTTGGTTGCGGAATTGGCAATTACGGGCTGAGAAGATATGCAAGTCTATCCTCAATCTCTTAGGTCAGGGGAATAAAGGATAGTGGGATTGCCATTTCTAGGGGGTTGGGTGCTGAAGAGAGGGGCATGAAAGAACTAAGGGCAGGGGGATGGGAATTCAGCCATGACAGAAGGATGCAGAGAGACCCTTGGAAAACTGGGCACCCGCATAGCACTGAGGGCGAAGCTAGGGATCCCAAGTAGCAATCTGAGCAAAAGGGCAAGTAAAGCCATGGCTCAAATCTACTGGATGAGGGTGCAAAAAGCGGGTATAATTGCAGGCGTCCTGCCAAGCTCTAAGCGGGCCTGTGGAATTGGCTCCAAATGCAACGGGGCGATCGACAATTGAGCCACAGCAAGGGGGAAGGGTATTATGAGGAGCCTCGGGAGAAGAGTCTGAGACCCACTTACCTTGGCCACTTGCGGGCTCTAGGCTACCTTAACACTCAAGCGGAGAAGTATGTAAGAGCAGCATTGTATGAATGGCACAGATGGGATGTTAAGCATGGTTTGAGGAACCTAACCTCGTTTGGATGTCAACAAGGCTACATTGCACAGGTTATGGCTCGAGCAGCGAGAGGATGAGGGCGTGGCAGGAGAGGTCTGACCCCCTGAACAAACAAGGGGTTGAGCACGTCGGAGACTCGCAGGGGTCATAAGCCTGTTGAGCACCTCATAGTAGAGGCTACAGCGGCATACCAAGATGGGACAAACGCGGGAATTCAGAAGCTGATCAAATATTGGGAAGTAGAGGTTAAACAAGAAAGTGAATTAGAGGAAGAACTCGACAATTGGAGGTTGTTGGTCCTAGACCCAGGGAATACCTGTGGGAGAATCACTCAGTTTAAACACACCCTTTATATGTATTTCTTAATGAAGAGCCTTCTTGGAAAAGCAATGGAACAAATCTCTATGGGGATGGCGGTTACAATGTAGGGTCTGCCAAACTATAAAAAAGATATGGAGAAAACCCTTTTCCAGTTGCACAAACAGGACATCAGGATGGATCGAATCGATCACCACATCCCTTGCATTTTGGAGTTGTATGGAATGCCAGGGGCAACTGCTAAAGGTCCTGCTCATGTCGCTTCTGTCTCAGATGAGCAGAAAGACTAGACCCCCATGCATAGTTTTTGTTTATGCGGTTAGCTTTTAATTTTCCTATTGCATATGCTAGTTTTTACAGTTTTGTTGTATCTAGAAATGAGATTGAGACTTATCTAGCTTAGCTAGAACGACTAAAACAATTTTGCTTTCGAATGGCTTATAACGCTGATCGGTGACCAACAGACTTGGTTTCCCCTTTAGGCAAGTTGAGGCCACCTGGTCAACCTGTGTGGTGTAAATTAGTCATTTATTATTTAAAAGCCTCTCAGTTACTCATGATTGTCAACGTTTAACTATATCTGAATATGGTTGTCTATGATAACTATGGAGGAGCATTGTATCCATGGTTATCCATTGTTGAGGTTGTATAAGGATGGATGAATATGGTTGTGTTGTTGCCCGTGATTGACCATGATTGAGTTTATTTGACCATGGTTAATTATGGTCAACCATGGTTGATTATGGATGAACATGGTTGGCCATGGGTGACTATGTGTTAATGTGGTTGAGTATAGTTGTGAATGTTTAACTATAGATGAATATGGTTGACAATATTGACTATAGTTGATAATGGTTGAACATTGTTGAATTTGATTGACCATTATTGAGGTGGATTGGCCATAGTTGACCATTGTATAGTTTGACCATTATTGGGTTTGTTTGACCATCGTGCCAACACGTAGCTATAGATGTATATGGTTGACCATGTTGACTATAGTTGATTGTGTTGCCCATGTGAACCATGAAAAACCATGGTTGAATATGATTGAACTTGTTAACCATGTTATATTATACTTATGATCCCATTAATTTAAGCTACATAAATCTCATCAATAGAAGTAGAATCGATTGTGTTGGGATTTTAAAAATAACTTTATTTTTGTGCAAAATAGAACCTAATAAAACTTCAAATTTAATTATATTAAATTTAAAATTTAATCATATCAAAATTTATAATAATATAACTTTAACACAATAAAATAAATAATATTATATTATCTTATAATATATTATTAAAAATAAATTATTAGAGTTAAATAAGTACATTCACTATTATATTAAGTTTTTTTTTCATGAAAAATCATTATTAAAATTAATATACATTATGATTATTAAAAATATATTTTTATAAAAATAATTATAATATTAGAATTATTAAAACATATTTTGTAAAAGTTAAATTATTTAATTGTGGAAACTAGATTATAGAACATATTTATGAATTTTGTATATGATTTGTCAAAAATTTAAAAAATGCGACACATTAAAATTTGTGGATATCAAATCAATGGGTTTTTTGTTTAAAGTTCGTTGATATTTTTTGTTGTTATTACTCGTAATCCACCATTCCCATGATATGACTTGTTCTCCCTTGATATCCAATTATGTGTTTTCAGATTCCTTCCATGCCACTTTATGGTAAAGTAAGGGTAAACGTTTAAAGAAAAATTGGTATTCTTTAGTGGGGAGTTGAGACACAGTGGTATAAGTTAAAGGACCATACAAATTAACAATAATTAATTATATTAAATACGGAACATTGATTTATGTACTGGTATCAACCATAATTCTATAACAAGAGATAGTCATGATGATGTTATTTTAAACATCTACCACAATGTTGTATTAATAAGGAGAGAGAATATTTTGATTGACATAGTTGAAGTTAATAACAAGTCCACTCATCGTACTCCGCTCATTGTATTCCTGCAGCAAGTTTGTCAAGGTACTTGGCAATAACATGTTAAAATGAACGACTAATCCGATTTTAGATAAATAAGAATAAAATAATTCACAAAAATTAGAAAATAAATTTTTTAAGTTACACTTTTCTAAACTAAAAAAAATTGACATGTTTGACTGAATTAATAAGTAGTCAACTTGATACCCAATGCGTAATACTTGCCTAGGTGACATGGATAATAATTGGATACGAGGAAAGTTGTCCCCAATTCTTTTTATCCTAGTAACTAGTGTGAAGCACGAATTCTTTGATACCACTCTAAAAGTAAAATTATGTAGATCTTGATGCCACAATGTAGATACCTACCATTATATTTCACTTGCATTTTTTAAGGAATTTATATGTTTGGTTTTTCTCAGTTTGAAGTCTATTATGTAGTTGTTTTTGGGTTTTATATGAGTTTATAATTGTAAGTGCTCTAAGGTGGCTTGGAGATTGTTCTCCATTATGGTTTTCTTTGTTATCAACTTTATGGATATGATCATTAATTTTATACATCTGATCACTTGGGGCTTCCTGCTTCCAATAATTTGTAGATTTTGTTGATGTTATTTTATATGTTTTATTTAAATTTTTAAAGAAACATATAACAAACTGTTATAAGCAAACAACAATATAAAATGGTATCATAACAAACGATAGAAATTCAACACGACCTTATAGTTTTAAATCAATGGCATATCATTAGATAAGAATGGTAACTTGGTGATGCAGGAGCATCAGAGTGAAAAGGCAACAGCCGGGAAATGTTTTTATTTTATTTTATTTTGTTTTGTTGGACAGAGAAGAAAACATTTTGAGTTTCTATTTTATTTTGTTTCATTTAAAATTAAGGTTGACTTAGCCATTGTTTATTTTTAAAATTAGGCAAGCAAATCAAAATAGGATTAGTTAGGGACTTGTTTAAAGAAGTTGTTAGATAACTGAAAAGTAACTGAGGAACAGTTTCTCAACTGTAAATAAATTGCTAATAATGCATTGAAAAGGAAAAACCAGAGCTCATCGAGGGGTTGTCGTCTAGAGAGGAGAGAGAGCTCAGAAATTGTAACTTACAACTATTTTGAATCTCCATAGAAACAAACAATTCTAAAAATCTGTCATTAAGGAAGTAGAGTAGTTTTATTATTTTTCCTTGTGCATAGATGTTTCAGGCCTCGAAATGAAAACAAGACAGTGAAACAATTTATTAAAGAATTCGAATAGCATCAGCAAGAATCTTGTAATAGGAAGCATCTCAAATCGAGAACCAAATAGAGGTACACCAACATATATTTTTTTTTCCTTTTTCCTCAGCAAAACTCCAAGTACCACTATATTAAGCACTTCAAGCATTTCCTGTACATTTCATTTTCATTTCCCATTTAACAGTTCACTTTACAAAATCTATAACACTGGAATCATGGAGGGTTTTGAAACCCATACAACCAAAAACGTTATAGTTCACAAACTAAACGCCAATCAGACAGTGAGGGCACAAACACCTCTAGAACCACATCCATACATGGAGGAATCGAAACCCAAGGGTTGTAACCGATTACAGACAGAACAAGCAACAAAGCAATTACAGACAGAGCAAGCAATAAAGCAAGCAAGAAACAACTACAGCCATGGAAAGACCCTACCCGAGTTTTCCCTAAGCCTGTGAACAGTCCCAAGGACGAAGTCGTGGAGCAACGTCCTCCTGGAAGGACCTACACCTACCATAGAATAGGGCAACGGTTAGATAGGGCCGCAATACCAAAACACAGTGAACAACTAACCAGAAAGAGGAGCGAGGGTTTTACCTGGAAGAGGACCAATTCCACAACGAAGGATGAGAGCCGAGACCCACAACAGAGGGTTTATCCCAGCATAAGTGCCATGAACGCATTCTGCCTGCTCACCAAGGATCCAGAACGTTAGAAACTCAAAAACGAAAGGTGACATTGCAATTGGAATGAGAGGATTACTTGAGAGCGAGATCGTTGAGCCGTCCTGTGCAGCAGTTAGGCAGGAACCTATGTTTGCAGAGCCAAACCATCACCATAACCAACATCAAACATACAAATCACCACAAAACAGAGCAGAAACGAAGCTTGAGCCAAATGACAAAGACAAATAGACTAGCGAGTGGAAAACGACCTGAAACCCTCCAAAAACTAGAGAAGTGAACAAACCACAGGGAACAACAAAGCACAACAAACCACCATATGGGACAAGCAAGGTACGATACTTACCAACCATTGCAAGAACCAAGTGAAAGCACCCACAGAGCCAAACCATAGCAAAGAAGAAATGAATTCCAAATACCCTTGGTGAAAGTGATAACCCATAGTTGCAAGCTCGAGGGCAGTACAAAGGGCGGGCAGAATACTATAAACCACATTAAAGCCATATACCAAAACCCTGCCACTAACTTTAATTCGAAAGGGAAAGAATTAAACGGTCACAACTACATGTCCCTCCTTGGAATCGCCACCATTTTTTTGGTATCAGAGTAGATTGTTCCTTTCTCTCAGTAAAGATGGAGGTAGGAAGAAGGGGTCAAGGAAGAGCCATCAGAAGAGTAGCAGATGAAGGGTTAAGAGAGGAAACTAGGAATTTAACTGCACATTTGGCAGCAATGGAAGCAGGAAGGCGTAGAGATTTGGAAGGTGGGGATGACAGTGAGGAGGAAAACATAGCCACGACGGATGGGTCAGATGACGAAGGACCAGAGATTAAACTATTGAGGTCAGTTTTGTTGGTTAGCAGCAAGCCAAGACCGAAGCTCTCTAATTATGATGGCAGTTTGTCCACAAAGGCATTGTTAGACTAGATAAGTGAACTAGATAAATATTTTGAATATGAAGAAATCAGTGAAGACAAGAGGATCAGGTTTGTTGTCACCAAGTTGAAGGGACATGCAGCACTATGGTGGGACAATGTACAGGCAAAAAGGAGGAGATTGAACAAACGATTGATTAAAAAATGGGACAGGATGGTTGCTAGAATGAAGAGCAAGTTTCTGCCTAAAGATTATCAAATTTCCCTTTATAGACAAGTACAGACCCTGAGGCAGAGAATGACAACCGTAAAGGAATATACTGAAGAATTTTATAAAGTTAACCTGAGAGCTGGTTATGTTGAAGATACCCCTGAGAAAACAACGAGGTTTGTAAATGGTCTATGGATGGAGATCCTAAACGAAATTAGTATTCTTTCCCCTAAAACCATAGAGGAAGCTTATCAGAGTGCTTTGAAGTCGGAGGAAAATATTGCTAGGAAACAAAATGCCAGAAGAGGACGTGGTTCTGGCAGAGGTCGGGGACAGACCTTTGGCAGAGGTAGGACAACGAACAGTAATGAAGAGGGCAGTAGTTTGAAGACTTCGGGACAGACTGAAAGGGAAGGTAACACCAGAGGAGGAAGGTCATACCAGCGAGGAAGAGGTAATGGCAGAGGCAGAGGAAATGCCTATTAGTGTTACAAGTGTCACGAGTGGGGACACAGGTCCTTTGAATGTCCTGAAAATGAACAAACTGGGTAGAGGGGAGCATATGTTGCTCAACCCGAAGAATCGAAGGCACCACCACAGGAGGTGGAAAATATGCCAGAAACCAGGGAAGCCTTGGTGTTGAACAAGGTATTATTGAAACCAGCTAAGGAAGTAGTTGATCAAACACAAAGGAAAGCATTGTTCCGGACTGTGTGCAAGTCACATGGTAAATGTTGCAAATTAATCATAGACAATGGAAGTACTGATAATGTGGTAGCCACTAAAATGGTGGGGAAATTGGGTTTGAAGAAGTTGAAGCACCCAACTCCATATAGGGTGTCTTGGTTGCAGAAAGGTCACCAACTGCTGGTCAATGAGCAGTGTGAAGTAGAGTTTCTTACTGGCAAGTACAAGGACAAGCTGACTTGCGATATCATGCCTATGGACGTGTGCCATATTCTGCTAGGTAGACCATGGTAGTATGATAGGAAGGTCATCCATGATGGGGAAACAAATTGTTACAAGTTTGTTAAAGATGGGTTAAAGCATACGCTAGTGCCCATGAAGGAGGAGGATGATCCGGAAACCAATGGGACAAAAGCATTACTGTTAGGCAGAAAAGAGTTTCTGCGACAGATGGAGGATGGTGAGGTGAAATATGCAGTTGTGCGAAGGCCAAAACCAATATTGATCCATATTGAAGTCACTGACTTACCTAAAGAAATACAGGACATGATGCAGGAATTTAGTGATATTGTGGTAGACCATCTCCCGGACAAATTACCACCGAAGTGGAGCATTAATCACCATATTGATTTTATTCCAGGAGCCAGTTTGCCAAACAAGGCTGCTTACCGGATGAGTCCGAAGGATAATGAAGAAATCCGGAAAGAGGTGCAGGAGTTGTTGGATAAAGGATTGGTTCGGGAGACTTTAAGCCCTTGTGCAGTTCCAACTGTTTTAACTCCCAAGAAAGGAGGTGAGTGGCGAATGTGCACTGATTCCTGGGCCATTAACAAGATCACTATCAGGTACAGGTTTCCTTTACCTCGGATGGATGATATGATGGATTGTTTGAGTGGAGCGACATACTTTTCAAAGATAGACCTGAAAAGCGGCTACCACCAAATTAGAATTCGAGAAGGTGACGAGTGGAAGACAACTTTCAAGACTAATGAAGGCTTGTACGAATGGTTGGTTATGCCATTTAGATTGAGTAATGTCCCCAGCACGTTCATGTGGTTGATGAACGAGATGTTGAAGGAATTCATTGGTAAATTTGTGATTGTATATCTAGATGATATACTTATATTTAGCAAGACGAAGGAAGAGCATTTTCGACACGTGAGGTATGTATTGGAAAAATTGCAGCAAAATAAATTACTGATAAATTTGAAGAAATTTTCTTTTTCAAGAAAGAGTTAATTTATTTGGGATTTGTGATTTCCGGGAATGAACTAAAAATGGATCCGGAAAAGGTTGCAGCTATAGTTAGTTGGCCGTCTCCCAAAAGTTTGTTTACAGTATGGAGTTTTCATGGATTGGCGAGTTTTTAACAGAAATTTATTAAAAATTTCAGTGGGATTTGTGCACCCATGGTGGACACCATTAAGAAGGCAAATTGGCCTTTCCATTGGACAGAAACGACAAAGAAGAGTTTTCAGCTGCTCAAAAGAAAAATTACTGAAAAACTGATTTTGAGATTACTAGACTTTATCAAACTTTTTCAAGTTCGTTGTGATGCCAGTGGAACAACCATTGGTGCAGTACTCAGCCAAGAGGACAAGCCAGTAGCCTATTTCAACAAGAAACTAAATGAAAGTAGGCAGAAGTACATGTCTTAAGACATGGAATTTTATGCAGTGGTTCAAGCGCTAAAGCATTGGAGACATTATCTGTCGGCCAATGAATTTGTCTTATTTTCAGACAATTCTGCATTACAGTATATTATGCAGCAGCATAAGTTGAACCATAAACATGCGAAGTGGGTGGAGCACCTGCAGAGTTTGCATTACGACGCAGATTTGGCACTATGACACATGTGTTGTCCTTGATGGCAACTCACTCAGATGATAGATCACAGTTCAAACTCACAAAATGAAGAAAGAGAGGTATACACAGGTTCCCCATTGACCAAGCCGCATATACACACGGGTTCGCAGACCAAAAGGTGCGTATAGGATACACATGCACTTTCACGGAAAGAAAGGCGCGTACATGTTGGAAAACTTAGTTTTGGTCCATGGTATCTGGACTATGGTATTGTGATCCATGGTATTGATCCAAGGTATCTTGTCCGAAGAGTTGACCCCAGGTGTTTGGTCCAAGGTATTGGTTCTAAGTGGTTTTGGTCCATGGTATTGAGTAAGGCCTAAGACTATAAAAGGAGGAGAAGATCATTAGGTAAAGGCACTCAAGCATTGAGTATCTAACGAAGAGCAAGATCTAGAATACAGGTCATTGGGTTATGGTGCACAGCTGGATCTGAATCAAGGATGAACCTGAGCGCTTGATGAAGGATAAGTTCTATTAATGGGTCAAGATCTTAAGGCTTGAAGCGAAGTATCTTTGTGTGGCTTTGATATTTTATCTGAATAATTGGTGCATGTCATAATCTGTAAACATGATGATGTGGGTATAACTGATGTAAAGGTTAAATCATCATTTACAGATCTGTACGCAGGTTCACTATAACAAAGGTGTGTATACACAGTGGTTCGACATTTCAAAACAACGTATACGCAGGTTTTCCTTGATAAAAGTGCATATGCACGCAGGTTAAACGCATTGAAGTAGCGTATACCTCATAAAAATATGCTTTAGCTACTTCTGTTTATTGTTGCAATGTTCTGGGTTCTTGCTTGGGTTTTGGTTACTATTACTGTATTCTAGTTAGAGTATTCTGAGAAGTGATTGTTTGATTCAGTTTTGGTTGTTGCAAAGGAAATTGGTTGATGCAGATATATTTGATGTTTGATTGATGTTATTGATGGATCTAGTCTGAAAATTTATGAAATGTGGTCCCTGGAAGAAAAGAGAAGGTTGTAGCCTTTTGTAGGCCAGCACCTACGTACTAGTAAACACATCAACTAGTACAAGAGCTAGGGGGTTGTAGCTCCCTTCTAGGAGAAGCTGGAGAATGAGAGAAGGTTGTAGCCTTCTGCAAGTAGAAGCCTGCGTACTGGTATAAGACTGCACCAGTACAAAATTTGTAAAAAGAAGTTTCTTATTAAAAGGAAGATAAAGACGATTGCAGCAGGTGGTTTTCACCCACATTGGGTTTCCACCTTATATCTTGTGTTCATGTGTGTGATTATCTATTCTGTTTTTACTGCTTCTGGTTACTGTTTATATGGTTATGATGCACAGATTAAGGATCAACATATGAAGAATTAACTAAATTATAAGTTTACAGGGTATACACTAGTTGCCTTACATACAGTTGTGTATACATGCAAGTTTCATTAATTGAAGTAGCGTATATGAATCTGAATATGAAAATGAAATATTATTGACTTGCTAATGCTGATTCACCACCCCCCCCAGTATTATTTCCAACAATTGGTATCAGAGCAGGTCCTTCAAAAGAAGCTTGATCCCTTGAAGGAAGATCTATCATCATCAGTAACTACGAAAGAGAGGGATCCATTAGACCACCAATATTTAATGGGAGCAACTTCGTTTATTGGAAGGTAAGAACCACAACCTATCTTCAATCTCTTGGAATAGATGTTTGGGAAATCGTGGAAGGAGGATATAGATTTCCATCAGCAATTCCTACAGATACGGCAGGGAAAAAGCAATATGAAACCAATGCCAAGGTTGTCAATACATTAATGGGGAGTCTGTCACAATCAGAATTTGTCAAGCTTATGCAGCTCAAAACCGCCAAAGAAATATGAGACAAGATCATTCTAAGCTATGAAGGAGACAATCAAGTAAAAACGTGCAAAACTACAATCTCTTAAAATTCAATATGAAACTCTCAAAATGCACAATGATGAAAGTATAACTAATTACTTCCTACGTATAGATGAGATTGTTAACTGCATGAGAAACTTGGCTGAAGAGATAAAAGAAGTTACTTTAGCTGAAAAGGTTTTAAGATCCTTGTCTACTAAGTTTGAATCAAAAGTTTCTGCCATAGAAGAAAAGCAGGATGTTTAGAGTATTACTATGACATAGTTGCACAAAATCTTAACTACTTTCGAAATGAGAAAAGGAGGTCCATCAGATATGAGAGAAGCCACATTAAAGCTTCAGGAAGAGAAGAGTGTAGTGTCCTATCTAGGGTGCTAGACTGGGCTATATTTATTATCGACCAGGGTGCCTAGACTTAGAGGCGTGTGCCTAAAATATATAGACATAAAGGATCTAATCTAAGTCTAATTTTCCTAATTACAATGCTATGATTTGATCCAATATCAAACTAAATCACCCTATGTATCACTATCAACTAAGATTCAATTCATAGAACGCTGTGTACCACTATAATTAAAGATTTTGGTCTCCTTACAAAGACATCATACATAAAACCTCTGTTCAGTGGCTACTCAAGATTCATTAACATTCATTGACAATCATGCAAGATGAAATCGTAAACATAAAGTTCATGACAGTGCTTTACAAGGTAACACTGGATCGAATCCCTTACAGGATATGATTCACGATCCAAATGATAATCTATTCAAGTGCATGCATAAACATATAAACAAGCGCATTCATAAATATATAAACATAAACATGAATCAATTTAATTACTGCGCATATCAATATCAAATACCCTGACTGTAAATGCAATAAAATAACAACAGTATACCATGTACGCAGGGCCTGTCCGCGTTCTTGGTATACTGAGCTTGTTATCCAACGATCACCAAATCAAAGCAACGCAACCGTGATTGTAATGCAAGTCTGTTTGTATTAAAATCGAAACTCTGTTCGTGAAGAAACAATAATGATAAAAACGTAACCAACCATACAACCGGTTCAAAACTTATATTTACATATGGTTTCACATCCCTTGAAAATGGATGTACATTCATGAGCGGCTGTTGCCGCTTTTACCAAAACACGATTTTGAACATGTTTCTATCCTAGCTGACATATAAAAAAAAGGAAACAAACTAAAATCGATTTGGACTGTGTGCTGTTGCTGCCTTTGTTGCCAACATGCCATAGTTGACCAGTCGTTGACCGCGCATGTAGGAGGGTTGATTCCGCTGTGGGATAGGTGTTCCTCCATGCTTGGACATTCCGCTTTTCATCCATACCCTTCGCTCTGGCCTGGCTGTCATGCCACATGTCAAACAATAAGCCATTTACAGGATGTTGGAACTTCATGTAGTCATTTTTCCCAAAAACTCCTAATTCATTAACACAAAACCCTTAAATCAATTTAAATGCAATTTAATAACTAT
>APFE030303237.1:693-21461 GCA_000404065.3 Pinus taeda
ACGTCAAAATACTGGTGTATTGATCTGTGATCTGTTTGTGAGCGGTGTCCTTTTGGTGTTCTGTCTAAGGAACTTACCGTGTAAATTCCTACAATGGTGTATACCCTTGGTGGTTTATTTGTCCATTGTATTTGATTTACCTCTTTCATAAACCTTTTCTTCTTTAACCAGCCAAGAACAGACCTAGGAAGTGATTGCATTGAGTCTTGTTTGCAATTTTTGTGTCAGAATCCTCTTTCCTAGGACCAACGCACCCTCTGGTCCGCTAACATATCATTGCACCCCACCTGGGCCCTCTTTGTGCCTGCATTGCAAAGCATTGTTGCCTCTTCTAAACCTATGTTGATCCCTATTTTTGAACAAAATTTTCCTTGTTTTCTCAGTGTTGATTTGATTAGCCTACTTTCAGCTAACCTTCCCTACGTTTTGAGTGTCTTATGGTCTCCCTGAAGCATCCATTTGGTTTTCGTTTGTGTTTGATTACCTTTGGTAAGAATTGGTTTTGATTTTTCTTTTTTCTTATCATTAGGTCACTTACAAAATTGTGTTGTTTGATCAATGATCATTTTGATGAATTGTTGTTTTAGTCCTCATTGCGAAAATTGAATTTGAATTAGTGATTACTCTTTACATCTTGTTTTTCCTCATTTTAAAAAATTAAGTGTGGTGAAAAGAAAAAATATTGCATTAGAATTTCGGGTTTTACATCTATATTGATTTAGGAATAGTTGCATGAAAAGGACACTGCATTGAGCATCTTATTTTCTGCATTTTCTATGTTGCATATTGTTTGTCTCTTCCCTTCCTTATCTAGATTTTCATTCGAGAGAAAGATTCCATTTCCTCATGCTAGATTTGCATTTTAGGACATTCAGCTTAATTCGCGGTGAGCTATAAAATTGAAACTTAATTCAAGATCATCTTAAAATTTATTGAATCAACCTAAGGATAATTTGTAATATTAACACAAACACATAAAGGTCTAGGCTAGAGATGTGTTACGACATCATTAAACGTAGGAGTTCTCATTGTTTTCTAGTGTTTCATCTTGGGGGTGTGTCATGCGGAAAGAGTTAATATTGCGGACAAAACCAACCTCCCTAGAAGCCTAAGACTTTCTAGTGAAAAACAAGACAATTAAGAGCAATCCTTCTCTAAACATGCATTATCATACGAGAAACCAAGTGTTTTCGATCCTACCTGAAGTCCAATGATGTTGTAGTAGTCTAGCCTCGTCGATCCAGATGAGCTCCTCCTTCACTTCAAAACCTGCATACACTAACAATCAAACGATTACACAACACCTGAATATCTCATAAAACAAAACATATTCAACATATAGACCAAGGAGTATATGAAACAATTCATTAACAACAAATCATTGAGAAGAATGGACTTATTTGTATTAAGGAAACAAAAGAAACCATTACAACCTGAGCCTTGGTGTTGTGCAAGTTCCTCCCAGGGTCCAGAAAGAGTTTTCCTCTACTTTGACAAGCTCACCCACTTCCAAATGAAACAAGAAAGGATGGTAATCTCTCCTCACAAGCTTCTACAAGGAAGTCCTAATTCCAGCAGCATCTACCATTTGGAATGTTCAGCTTTCAACCTCCCCTCCTTTGGCCCAATGCCTGTATTTATAGTGTTCTAGAGGAATTTATTCAGGTCCAACATCAATGGGATACTCCCTCTTTGGATGGGGTAGCTCCTCTCTTGATGGGATAAGTTCCTCTTTCATAGGGATACATGAACCATATGGAGGCGCTCAATACACGTCAAACAATCTTCTAGAATGCTCTAGAAATGACCACAAGTAATTTTTTAAAGATGAAACTCGTGCCTTTTGACCTTTACAGGAGTACGCACCCATCCCTTGACATACAGAGCGTACAAGTACACATGTATTATGAACTTGGGATGCGTACACGCAGGCAAGGTAGAGAGAACCTGCGTACCCAGAGATAAATATGTTTTTTAATGACTTTCTCTCTTTCTTGAAGTTTGACATGGAGAGAAAAGGTATAAGGCTTTCCAAGGAGGATAGTATGAATGTTGATGGAGCCATACTAACTACAAATAGTCATGGTGACAAATTTCAGTGTAAAAAATTATATTATAGGATTCAGTCATAGGTGAATGACAATGTATTGCAAGGATATGATAGATTGTAATGAATTGTTCCATTTGGTGACAAGTTAATCCTAGGTTATCACAAATTTTATCGCAGGTGAATGACAAGGTTAGAACAAGTTATAACACATCTATAATAGGCTATTTGATGGGCTTGGTATACAAGTTTCAGTAGGCTAAAAAACTTCTTTTAGACCTTTGATCCAAACTTAAATATGAACACAACAAATTAAAGACATAACCATAAATACAGAGATGCAACAGAAATAACACTTCATTTCATTAATATCATAATACTAAAATATGTTTACACACATAATGGAAACAAACTAGCTCGAGCGATGGTATCTTATCTTTGAGAAGAGATGTGGTGGCTACATGCCTCTAAACTGTGTTACAATGAGGCTCAAGGGCCTATTTATTATTGAACAAAAAGGGAAAACCCTAAACAACCAAAACCTTAACCCTAGGAGATGTAACGCCAAGAGTTTGTGGGCCCCATTGGGGTTAGTTGGATTGCCAACTTCCCAGGGTCGTAACTTGGTCATATTATCTCTGTTTGGCGCATACAATACCTTGTTGGAAATGTATTTCTGAGTACTACAAGATTTTCCATAGGCACCTGCCCCTAGATATGGGCATGCTGTAGACCTCAAATAACTCCATTTAGGGGGCCAAAACTGCTTTGGAAGTTCAAGTCTCGAAAAAATGCTAAAAATAATAAATGTTGAAATAAAAAAGGAAACAGATGAAATCGGCTGGAGGTCTAGGTGGAATAGATAGGTGGCCACCAATATCCACCTAGATCAATCCTCCCCCCTTAGGAAGAAATGGTCCCCATTATGTGTAAAGCCTCCATGAGGTGATGAAATTTATGTTGAACCTGGTCCCTAGTGAGCCACTTCCCCTAGTGAAGGAGTTGGCATGCTTTGAAAACTTGATATAGATGGATTTGCTGTTAGCGAGTGTTCTTGATATGTGTGTCCATCAGCTAATCAATTGTGGCATGTTCTATGCAGTCTAGGTTGAGCTCTATTAGTTTGATTTGTTCTACAATGTCGAAAGTGTCCAACAATGGTGGAAAGTTGGGCCGAAGGCAGTCTACACTGAACACTTGGAGCAAACCAAGGAATGGTGGGATGTTGAGCTCAAAGGAATTGTCACCTAAAAACTTGGTGATGGTGTATGGCCCATATCAAAATAGGCGAAGCTTGTAGTCGGGTCCAGCGAGGCGCTCCTTCTGTAAATGTAGTGAAATTCTATCTCCCACCTCGAACTTGTGTGACACTCGATGTTGATCATGGTGTTGCCTCTACTTAGTATTGGCTCTGTGCAATATGTCATGGACCTTTAGTAGATGTGTTGAATGCACTTAACAAAGTTGTTGGCCCTATCGGATTTAGACTGGACGTGAGTTGAATCTTCCTAAGTAGCTACAAAAGGTATGGCCACATTAATGGGACACAATGGTTGAAATCCCAACACTACTTGAAAGGGGTTGTGTCATGTCGAGTCATGGAGAGATCTATTGTAGCTGTGCTAGACATAGGGTAGGCTTTCATCCCATGTGCATGGATGCTTCAAGTTGTACATGTGCATAATGTGTACGATCATCCTATTAAGAACCTCTATTTGGTCATCAGTTTGGGGATGGAAAGTCAGAGACTTATTAAGTTTTGCATCCACCATCGAATAGACAATTGACCAAAATGCAATAAGGAATCTAATTTCCCATTTGAGAAAATGGACTGTGGGATCCCAAAGTGTACCCATACCTGCTCAAAGAAGATCTTAATAGTTGCCTCTACTATGGTACTCTTCTTGTAGGCTGCCATGATGGCCATCTTAGAAAATCTGTCAAAAACCATGAAAACACAGTCATTGTCGTGCCTAGTGGAAGGAAGGCCTGACATGTAATCCATGGAGATAGATTCCCAAGATCAACTAGGAGTAGGTAGAGGATTATATAGGCCTTGATTCTTGATGGTTGGTTTGGAAATGACACAAATGGTGCAGGATCTAATGTACTTCCCAAAATCGTGATGAAGTTTCAGCCAATAAAAGTACTTCTGCAATACCGCCATTGTTTTCTCTACTCTAAATTGTCTAGTGACTCGACTGTAGTGCATCTCCCAAATCATCTTACTATACTCACTTGAAGGAACACAAAATTGTCTCAGGTGGCATAAAAGTGCATCCTGAAGGTGAAAATTTGGAACTTTCTTCCCTTCCAGGAGTTTCTTGTATGTGTTGCCAAATTCTAGATTGCCCCAGTAAAGATGCAGCCACCTCGAAGTCTCGTGCCCACAGGATTTGAGCATAGTGATCAGCACCAGGACTGGTGGTCGACTGAGGTAGTCTGTAACATTATTGGTGCTGCCATTATTATACTTAATGTTCAAATGGAATTTTTGCAGATGGGTGGACCATTTTTTATGGCGATTGTTTTGCAATTTCTCTTGTGTCTGTATGAACTGCAAAGGTTGGTGGTCTGTGTGGATGACTGTTTCCTTCCCTAGAATGTAATGCTTCCATTGATGGCAGGCCTGCACAATGGAATACATTTATTTGTCATAAGTGGGATAGTTTGAAAGTGTCTCACTATGGTAAGCCACTGGATGCCCCTGTTGAGTAAGAACTGCACCAATAACATAGCTGAAGGCATCTGTATCAATCTCAAAGGGTTTTGGCAAGTCTATTAATGTGAGCACTGATGTAGTGTAGGGGTGATGCTTCAACTCGAAAAACGCCTTCTATTGGGTTTTAGACCAAAACAACTTTTCTTTCGCTCTGCCCTTGGTGACTTTACATAAAGGCCAAGTGATATGAGAGAACCCCAACACAAACCCACGGTAGAAATTGGAAAGACCTAGAAATATGAGGAGCTCTGTTAGAGTGGTTGGGGTTGGCCAATCTCGAGTGACTTGTATCATGGCTGGGTCCACATGCACTCCCTGCTCATTAATGATGTACCCCAGATATTGAACTTGGGTCATGCCAAAAGCGCATTTCTTCAAATTGGCACACAACTTGTTTTGTCACAGGGTTTAAAGGACTTATCAAATTTGGTGGAGGTGTTCTTCCCAACTCTGGCTGAAGATCAAGATCTCATCTAAATACACAACCAGAAATGTATTGGTGAAGGGTCGCAAGATGTCATCCATCAATCTCATGAAGGTTGCGGGGGAATTTGTCAACTCAAAAGGCATGAACAACCATTTGAAAAGGCCCTCCTTGGATTTGAAGGCAGTCTTCCACACATTGGAGGCTTTGATAGGAACTTGGTGATAACTAGACTTCAAGTCAATCTTGCTAAAATATTTGGCCCCCTTGAGCTAGTCCAGAAGGTCATCTATTGGTGGGATTGGGTACCTATTCCGAACAGTGATCTTTTTCAATGCTTGATAGTCAATAGAAAGTTTCCAGGTCCCATCCTTATTCTATACCAATAAAATCAGGCTCCCACAGGTTAATGATCTTGGCCCGATGTGCCATTTCTACAACAACTCCTGAATTTGTCTCTTGATCTCATGGTTCTCCAAAAAAGAGCAAAAATAGATCAATCCATTGGCTAGCATCATGCCAGTGGTCAGATCGATGGAGTGCTTGACTTGAATTGCATAGGTACCCATGTAGGTGAAGAAACGATTTCTGTTTACTCCTCCATGACCTTGTCCATTTGCTATTATTATGCATAGGAGCCCTGTTTAGAATTTGTGGCCACAATATTATTTTTTCCTTGAGGGAGAATCATAAGGAAACCAAATTTCCTGGTTTGGGAAATGATCTTATTGCATTGTTTTGTAGTTATCAAAGAGACAATGGTGAGAGGCTATCTCTGGTATCCTGTACAAATTATTTCCCAAAGTACTAATCACATAACAAGGTATAGACGCATATATAACATGTCGCTTCCATAAGTATAGTTTTCCTAATAATACATCACAAACTTCAAGGGGAGCAACATCACACAGTACCTCATCCATGAAGGTTTTGATGTTGTAGGGAAGGCAACACTACTAGATGACGCATAGATCTCATCCTTGGTTAAGCCACCCAATGGTGTACAACTACAGATGTGTTGTAGTCGGGAGGCCCAACCACTTCATGACCTCTAATGAAATGAGGTTCTTTTTGCTCCCACTATCGACAATGAATTGTAGTGGAGAACCCTTCACCCACATCTATGAGTGGAAGAGGAATTCTGTAACACCGTCCTCCCATATCTACCCAAGCAACCAGCCAGCCGAGGTAAACATGTAATGAGAGGTCACTATGATATGATTCAACCTCCTAATTCACCTTAAGGAAGTGGAACTAATGAAAACACACTATACAGACATTCAACATCATCAACAAAACCCTAAAACAACAAGTCACCCACTTAGACAACTTGTCCCTGGGTCCACTATTATTTTAGGTCTCTTGGGCCATAGTCACTCTCATGTTATGGGAAAGGGAGCGACCAATAAACTCAATTCACTCTCATAGGCCTACCTGCCAGCGACTATGGACCAAAATTGTTAGTGTTGTGCCAACGACTCTAGGATTTGAGCCACTTTTTCAGGCCTAGAGCCCAGGTCACTGCCTAAAACTGATCCATCTCTTGAAATCAGTAATGTAACATGGAAATGACATTATTAAAGAAAATTTGTTCAAGACCTTGAATGGATCCCTCCTAGCCATGACAGGAATTTCGTCAAATGTATCATCGACATGTAACCTACAAGTGTGAATAACATAGTTAAGTGTAGGGATCTCATACTTATCTGAGAATTGCTATGAACCATTTTTCCCTCATGCCATTTGCTGCATTATCTTCTATCAGGTCATAGATACATTATCCATTTACATACAAGTAAAAATATGCTGAGAGCCATACATAGCTGTTATCATAAAATGTGCATATCACCAACATAATAAGAACAAAAATACAATAAACATATCATCCATCAAATCCATAAATACATTAATACCTTTACACATGAAAATAAAGGGAATGGATTTCTCATTAATGAGTGTAATGAACCAATCAGAGATGGGACTACCAAATTCCACCCAACTGTAGAATTTCTGAGCCAAATATCTCTTCAGTCATTCACCCTCGTGCCATATTCGAAGCATGAATGTGGTATATCATAGAACACATCAATCAAAAATCATCCAAGGCTTCTAGAGGCCATCCAACTCAACCCATCAAACAATGATTCCACCTCACGGTCAGACATCACTGAAGCCAGCAGAAAATTGGTCTCCATCCTAGTCATCCATGGCTCCAGAGCATTTTTTCCAACCAACACTCTAGGACTAGTAATTCAACCCACAATTACTGCTAGGCTCTAGAATGTTTGTCCAACCAAGGCTCCAGGATTAGTAAATCAACCCACCAAGAGCTCTAGAACGTTTTTCCAACCAGGGCTCCAAGACTAATAACTCAACCCAAGCTATTACATGGCTCCAGAGTGTTTCCCCAACCAACGCTCCAAGAACTAATAACTCAACCGAAGCTAAGGAAACATGAGAACCAACCAAAACAAAACCATGGAAATAAATCAACAATCACCATGGCTATCTAGGAAATGGCAAGGCTAGGAAATCCACTATCAATCCAAGCAATCCTCCATGCTAATGATAGATCATGACCAAGAATCCACATGCATATGCCATGCATGTCCAAATTAGTGAAGAAATCATACATGCAACTTAGTAACTGCAAGCAAATCTGATGTAGTTGCCTTCTTATGCTTTCCTACTCTTCGTTTGCCTTCTTCATCCAAGAATCCAAGTATGCCACACCCTCCATGAGTTCTCCGAGAAAACTTTAAGTATCCAAGAGTATGAGAGAGAGAGAGAGAGAGAGAAAATGAGAGATATCGACACTGAAGTGACAAAAGGTTGTAATGAAAAAAACCATGAAATAATCCTCATAAGCCTTTTTATGAATGAGGCATTTATTTTCTTCATTTTCCATTATTTCCATTCATTTTCCTCCTTGCACGCAACCTGTGACATTTCACCTCCTTTTTCTCCTAATTTCCATTATTTTCATAAATAAATGTGCCAAAATGCCTTTTAATACCTTAGCCATTGCCTTTTCCATTTTCCTTAGCCATAAACAACCAAATGAACACCCCCTAGGATGTCTTGCCAAACATTTAGCTTGGAATAAGTGTCCTAGTGTTGACCGGATAAATCATTATTACGGACAAGACCAATCTCCCTAGTATCAAATGATATCTAGCAACAAGCAGCACAAGCAAATCTACTTTTCTCTAAACATGTTTCAATTCATAAATGAAAACTAAGAGGTGTAATATACCCTACCTTGGTCTAATAGCTTCAAGCAGTTCCCTTTTGATAACCTACATACATGAACAAACACACATCAAAGAACACCTGCATAGATAATATAATAAAACATGTTCATTATGAAGATCAAGGAGCTCATAAAATAAACCATTACAGACAGTTCATTGAGAAAAATAAACTTGATTGTATTAACTTTATGAATAAAAGAACCTTACAACCTTTGCCTTGATGTTGCACAAGCTCTTTCCAGGGTCCAACAGGAATCTCCTCTACTTTGACAAGCCTCACTCACTTCCCAAATGAAATGAAAGGTCTGTGATCTCTCCTCTCACAAGCTCAAAAAGGAAGTCTAATTTCCAGCAGCATTTACCTTCAAGAATCTTCATCTTTCAACCTCTCCTACAACCAACCCAATGCCTAAATTTATAGTGCAAATGGAGGAAGTTGCAGGTCCACCATTGAAGGGATAAGTTCCTCCTTCAATGGGATAAGCACCTCATATCATGGAGTTAGCTCCCTTAGTTATGGAATGGATGAACCAAGGTGGAGTAGACTTGCTAGCGTAATATTCCTTCTAGAAGTGTCCAAAAGTGACCCAAGGTGAGCTTTTAAGAGTGAACTCATGCCTTTTTAACTTTTACAGGGGTTCGCACCCATCACTTAACAGACAGAGTGGTCAAGTTCGCAGGGGAAATGACCATTGGGTGCGGTACCACAGGCAATGCTAGGAGAAAGTGCGAAACCAGGATTTGAGATGTTTTTAAGGTCTTTCTCCCATTTTCAAGGCTTGACATGAAGGGTTGAGGCTTTAAGGCTTGCAAAGGAGGTATGTATGAGTGGTGATGGACTCACACAAATTGTAGAAAGTCATGGTGACAATTTTTTGTGTAACACATTGCCCCCTAAAGTGCAAAGTCTGTAGTAGATGAGGATAATTTTTGATCATATAAGAAAAGTGAAGGACTTTATCATTTCAAGGATCTTCCTGTGGATACCTCGGTTGGAACCTGTAAAAAACATTCAACACAAAATATATATATGTGAAAATATCATCACCGAGGTAGGCATTCCCATACTCAAATAAAAAATGACTAAGAACTATCTAAAACTGTTCTGATAGAGGAATGATTTTGTATTACATTACAAGTAGAAACATATGGACACAGTATGGGCGTACCCATTTGTTTATTTATAGTCCACTATATAATGATAGCAAAATTCCTCACAGCCTGGATGGTGGAAACTAGATCCAGGGTCTTCATTTCTACTTCTCGAACTAGTATGATTCCATCCATGTGAATGAATGTGTCGAAGTAGAACATGGTAGAAACCACTTGATTACCAATCAATGATGTAAACTATTAACAAGTGTGAGAGGAACCACTAGTAATTTCAATGGCCCTCAAAGTACTCAAAACAATCCATGAAATGTGAATGAATGAGTCGATGTCGAACACATCACAAAATCCTTTGATCAAAGGTCATTGATGCAACCTGTCATCAAAGGCGAGAAACCTGCCATTGAGGCATGCATATTCCAAGGTACTGATGATTTCTAGATCATCTTTCTAGATAATGAGTCGGAGTCGATAGAAAGCGATCCGTCATAGCAAGCCCATAACACGAAATCATAGATCAAGTCTGAAGAAATATATTTGGCAAGGACTAACTCAGGGATGGTCAATGATGGATGACAGATATTTTGCAGGTGAATGGTTTATTTGTACAAACCTCTTGAACACATAACGACACTGCAAATGGTTTGGTGACAATTGACCCAAAGCTAATACATGGAAATCGGCTGAAGACTTTCAATGTGGCTTGATTAACTATTAGGTAAAGGATTTCCCAACCCAGATGAATAAAAGTGTCATGTTCAAGAGTGATGGAAAGTTTTTTTTTTTTAAACACGAAGTACAACAAACAGGTTCATTTTTCTCTCTTTCCCCCCACCATTTCTGGCAAGTACCTCTTTATTTTTGACAAGCTTGAGGAGGATAACATTTGCTTTGTTATAAGCTCATCTTTCAGATGAGTCCAACTTAGTTTAGATTCGAACACTAAGAAGGAGTGGTTTGTTCCTGTTTGAAATTGAACAGGTCCTTTACTGCGAAATTTTAACGAGTCCAGTATAGGAGAAACTCGGTGTTTTTCAATTTTAGGGATTCAGAAGAAAAACTTAAGAAAACTCCATGGTTGTCCTTTTTCGTAAATTTGTGTCTCCCAAGCCCAAAAAAAGTATAAAATAATACTTGAGATAACCGCTTGACCATTACGATCAAGGAGTACTTTTCATAATTAGTGCCTTCAATCTGAAAAAGTAAAAAAGCGATCGAAAACACGTCGTTTTATTACCAATATCGAACTCGAAACGACAAAAGTCCGGCAAGATTTTTATGTTTATATGGTCAGAAAAGAGTTGTAAGTCGACCGTATTTTTAATTCCATTTTAACAAGTCTAAAAAATAAAAACTCGGTAATCTTTTCATATTTTGCAAATCAGAAAAGAGCTTAAAGAGGACTCCTATGTGTTTTTGTTGAAAATGACCAATTCTCCCTGAACACCCAATATTCTGCACAAAAATTGCAAACATTACTCATATCTATTTAAAAATTAATACAAATGTACCAAAACTGACCTTTTCAAAGTGAAAAATAAATAAATTAAAAATTTATTTATTCAAAAAATCTTATAAAAAGGGCTTTTACAAGTTCATTTTCACCGTTTGGCTTTGGAGTAAAAAGTAAGAGCTTTTGGTAAGAAAACTTCTTGTGAAGATTGCAGAAAATTCAACCGCTGGAATCAAGAACCGTCCTCTCCCAGTAATCCACATCGTCCCTGACTTGCATTTCATCCATTTCATTTTCATTTTTAGGGCTTTAAAATTCATTTTTTGAGATAAATTATGGTTAAAAATCGCTCGCGGTGGTTGCCCAAGCATATCATGTATACCCTGCGAACCCCAACCTTTTCGTATAAACAAAATAGCTGGGGTCCCGCACTTGCCCTTAAGGATGAGTGCAAACCTACGCACTATCCCTAACGCGGCAGGTGCGGGCCTTGCGAAACGCTTTTTGAAACCCTATAATTTCTCATTTCTGCCCAAATGTTTTGAAATCAAAAAATCCTAAACCGCCTATTTTGCAATGTAGATAGACAAGATGCTTATTTGGTGGGAAAGAGAACACGAAGATGTGGACCAAGCTGCATTACTCCATCCACCTTCATTATAGGCTTTAAGAGCATGCAGACTACTGAAAGTTTGGGCCATACCTAGCATGAGGGCATAGGTAGACTTTCTACAATGGCTGGTAGACAGGTGGAGCACGCAGGACCATTGTTTCATCATTGGAGGACACCAACTCGAAATCGAGCTAGGGGACATTTATTTTCTAACTGGTTTGCGACAGAGAGGCAAAGGATTATCTCTATTCAGATCTAGGCTAAGTGGCTAGTCTATCACTAGTCTCCGACTAGAGTTTTGCAATGTCCAAACTGCGGACAAAGAGATAGATGTGAAGACCATCACCCATCCTGAACTTAAATTGATTGCATTTACTGTCACCAGATTGTGCGGAAGCGCAACATTGCATTTAGTTACCGGTTCCCAGATGCGCATGGCAGTAGACTGCTTCCAAGGCACCATCCTCAACTGGTGTGATGTTGTGTTGGCCAATGCGAAAGGCCAACTAACTAGGGCAAAGGATGGACAACTAAAGAACTTTGGATATTGTTACTTAGTTGTGAGCTTTTCCCTAGAGATGGTACCTATGCTGGTTCCACAGCAACTTACCGTTGAGGCTGGACTTCCCCGAGATCCCAAGATTATGCGCTGGGTTGCAGTCATGGCCCGCCATCCTGAGGAGGGCACCGAGGTTGTTCGATTCTCACTCGAGTATTTTCATTGGTTAGAGAACCAACTCTTTGTGATTCAGGATTTCCCATATGCTGGGATGGATTATCGTGGTGATCCTGACATGGCTCTTCCACCAAGAAAGTAATGGGATGATACAGGTAAAATTGTTTTCAACATTTTTTAAATTATATATTTTTTTGTTTTTTAAATCGTCCAAAAACTGATAGTAAAAAGTTTTTAAGTGCAGATGTGGGTCCATGGTGACCAGCCGCTCTCCAGCCTTATGATAGAAGACAACCAGCTGCCACAGCACTGGCCCCATAGGACCAATCAGTAGAGACCTTGGCCGAATTGGAGAGTCATCTAGAGCGCTTGACAGCAGATATTCCGGAGACCAGCATAGATGACATTCCTCTTAGGTTACAGCGCTATGTGATTGGGGTCCCAGGACCTTTTAGGAGGTTCCTTTGTAGGGTGGCCCGAGCAGTGGTGTCTTATCATGATCATCACCAGTGATAGGATGATCGCCTTGTAGACTCATTTTTGTACTTTTTTGTGTTATCATTTTTGTTGATCATAAGGTGTTTTCCAAACTATGATCGAAGACGATGTATATTTTGACACACTTATATGCTATGATATATCGCTATTACTAGTTATATTGTAAAACATGTTTATGGGATGCTTTTAAATTTACTGTCTTGATTATTGTAAATGTCTATTTAACATTCGAGAAGCAACTGCATCTGCTAATGTATTTAAATATCTTGGAATGTGCTGATATTTGATGTAATCAAATTCTCATTCCAAGAGACAGACTCTAAAAAATAATCGCAATAACACTGGATTTCTAATGGCATAAACTCTATTAAGCTGTAATACAACGAGTTCCAAATCTAACCTAACAATCAAACTCCGAATTCCAAATGAAATGGATTCAGATAATAACTCAATCACTACATTGTATTACGCAATGTTGTTCGTTGTTTGACCGAGGCTTACCCCATGCATAGATACTAACTTGTCAGAGGGAGAATAGATAACCCAAGTTGCGGAAGAGATGTTCTATGTACTACGACAAGCGCCATTAGCAAAACCAATGTATGTTTGAAGAGGTGTTGACATCTGCAATATCAAGAGTAAAATCAAGATAAGCAGGAATAATGATGAAAAACACTCTCTGAAGTAAAGCACGCATTCCTAATCTAAAAACACACCAAACTTAGAAAGAAACTAGTCTAAAAATCTCCACACTAATCTTTTAAGCATAATATCGCTTTAGATAAAGCCCATTCCTAGGTTTACCTAAAGAGACACCGTCAAAATATTCTAATTCATAGGCCCCCTTCGCCAACTTTTTCTTAAAAATATACAGACCATGCCACATGGGTATAAATTTTCCAGCCCCTAGCTTATCGTTTGCTTGATCGTAAAGTAAGACTAGGTCTCCTTCTGAAAAATTACGGGGTGTAACATTCCGATCATACTGAGCTATAATTCTTTTGGCATGAGTTTCGATAGCTAATGTAGCATCACGTCGATTCTCATCTAATTGGGCTAAGTATAATAAACGTTTTTCCTCTTCGGATGTGGTTGATAATAATTGTACAACAATTTGTAATGACGGGATTTCACATTCAATGGGTAGTACTGCCTCTAAACTGTAAACCAGTTGAAAGGGAGTAAAACCTGTTAATGTTTTGACTGAGGTTCAGTATGCCCAAAGCGCTGAAAATAACATGTTATGCCAATTCAACCTATGAATCCTAATGATTCGTTGGATCATAGTGACTAGAACTTTGTTGATTGCTTCAACCAGACCATTTGCCTATGGGTAATATGGAGTGGAACTATCGTGACGCACACCAAGCTTATCTGTAAGTTCAGTCATCATGATGTTTCGAAAATAACTCCCATGATCAGTGATAATCACTTGAGGAACACCAAACCTAGTAATTATGTGATTGAAAATGAAAATCGCAGCAGTTTTTATGTTTGCCGAAAATGTAGGCATCGCCTCGGCCCACTTGGTAAAATAATCTACCACAAGGATGATATACACATGCCTCCCAGCCGAGTGAGGGTTACATGTAATAAAATCGATACCCCATTTTACGAATGGACTGATGGAAATTATAGGGTGGAGAGAAGCAGGTGGAAGGCACATCTTACGATAAAAAAATTGGAAATTGTGGCATTTCCGAACTGTAGTGATACAATCTTTGAATAAGGACGGCCAGAAATAGCCATTGTGCAAGATATTTTAGGCTGTGGCATACACAGACATATGATAGCCACATGCTCTAGAGTGGCAGTCATTAAGAACCTTTTCAGCTTCTTCATGAGTGAGACAACATTGGAAAACAGAATCTGCCCCACGATGATAAAGAGTATCTCCAATAATAGTGTAAGGTTGGGATTGGAAACGTATTTTCTGACGCTGAGATCGTGAAATGTTTGGCCGAAAATATTGGGTTTGGAGATAAACAATGAGATCTCCATACCATGGATCAACAGTGCTGATAAGGAACAAGGATTCATCCGCAATGGGTTCTTCCGCCACATGTTCGGTATCAGCACGAGCGAAGTCACACATCAATTCCGCAAAAAGCAAAGACTTCTTTGACTTGGCCTTTTCAAATTCCAAGTCAAATTCCTACAGGATGACAATCCATTTGGAATACTTGCCCCTAGTAACTGTTTAGTCAAAATGTACACCATAGGGTTACAGTCATAAAGGATTGTGGTTTTGCGTAGTAAAATGTAATGAAGAAATCGTTGAACAACGTGAACTGCTGCCAAGGCCAGTTTCTCCACATGCGAATATTTTAACTCAGTCAGAGTTAGAGTCCAACTAAGACAATAGATCACATGTTCACTCTCGAATTCATCATGTTGAACTAAGACCATCCCAATGGTGGAACGAGAAGCGGTGAGGTACAAGAAGTAATCCTAGTTGTAGTTGGGAAGATGCAATAACGGCGCATGGTTCAACGCGTGTTTAAGTGCATCAAAAGATTTGTTAGCTATCTCATCCCAAAAGAATGGAGTGTTTTGTTTCAAGAACCTGGTGGAACCTTTTGTAATCTCAGCGTAGTTAGGAATGAAATGACGTAAAAAGTTTACTTTCCCTTGCAAACTTTGGAGTAGGCGAAGAGTCGAAGGAGGTGGTAATTTGACAATGGCTTCGACCTTCGAAGGATTGACGCGAATTCTGGCTTTTGAAACAACAAATCCTAGTAAACAACCTGTTTCTATACAGAAAATGCATTTGTGGGGATTTAGCCTATCCAATAATGCCTACATCTCATAAAAATTGATCATAAATGAGTGAGATGGTCGGCTCAGTAAAGAATGAGCAGGTAAATCATCGAGATAAGGCTGCACAATGTGCTTGATGTCATGAAACACATAAGCCATAGCCCTTTGAAAAGTTGCGCTGACAATCTTCAATCCAAAAGGTAACTTGCAATAAGCAAAGGTCGCCCATGGACAAATGAATGTCCTTTTTGGTTGATTAGCAGGTAGAATGTTAATTTGATTGTAACCGGAAAAGCCATCCATAAAGGAGAAAATTTCATTTCCGGCACAATCATCGATAATTTGATCGATATAGGGCGTTGGATAATTGTCCTTGGGACAAGCACGATTAATATCCCTATAGTGAATACATATTCTTATTATCCCTTTCTTTTTAGTAACCGGAACAATATTCGATACCCAATCCATTAAAGGAATTGGATAAATGAAACCTGCTTTAAGTAATTTCTCAACTTCTGCTTTGATGGCAGCAACTTTTCGTGGGTGTATCTGACGCAAACATTGCCAGACGGGTTTAGCATCTGGGTAAGTTTTGATCTCATGAACAACAATTGAAGGATCAATTCCTCGCATTTCCTCATAGGACCAGGCAAACACGTCACAAAATTCTTGAAATAGGGCTTTATATGTTTTGACTTCAGTGTCCGTACAAGAAGCACCTATGTGAATGTTTTCAACAATCCCAGGTTTGACTGAAATGTCGATAGGAACCGTTCGAGAAATATTTGCTAAATTTTGTTCAGAATCAAGATGTTTCAATGGATTCTACAGTTCTTTGAAATATTAAGCCGTAAAAATAGATGAAAAATCATTCTCAAAATGATCAATCTTAGGTAAAAACTAAGATCTATGATGAAGATATTCTCATGATAACTCATCAACAGACAAAAGTTCCCGAATTTTCTCATCAGTATAAATAGGATCGGTAAATGTTGTTGAATCTGAGGTTGATATTGAAAGTGATTCTCCGTGGATCACATTCACTAGATCAAGATTGGTTGAACTTGAGTCGGAAAACGACTGTACAGCCTGATAAGAAACTTCAAAGGGACTCAAAGGCATGGCATCACCAAAAGTGTCCACCTCGGAATCAGATGGAACGATCCAAGGATTGTCAAAAACAATGGATTCTGATGAAATGATATGAATAGTCGTGAAAGGAGATGGTACGTTGGGAGGAGGAAATGAAAAAGTTCCAAGTAAACCAGAATCTTTAACTAATCCTACCCCCAACATCCTTATAAGGGATAATGGTTTTACCAACATGTTGAATACTCTCAGCAGAGGATGGATCAAATGAAAAGTAAGTTAACTGATCTATTGTGATGATCTTTCCTTTATGTGGAAATGTAATAAGCCGAAATACCGATGAAACAACAACAGTCATTGTGTAAGACCAACTACGACCCAAAAGAAGGTGGTAATCTAGAGGGGCATCAACCACTTCCACATCTAGATTAACAATTTTTCCTTCAACCCCTATAGGTAAGTCCTTCAGAATGCCATAAGGATGAAACCCTTAGCCATCAAAGGCTTTAGAATCATCGGTGATTGATTAAGTGTAGGAGAGCCAACGGCTTTCTAGCACTGTATTGACATAATACACGTTGAAGCTCCCTCATCAATCACAGTCCTAAAGCAAGGTCTGTTTTTGACTAACATTGGAATCTGGAAAGCCATTTGATGAGGTAAATGAGGTGTACTATTTTCCAAATCGAAAAGTATGAGGTTTGAGTCCTGAAGATCAACAGCTCCTATAGCTGACAAAAGTAATTTATGCTGTGCTGGACATGATTGCAGTACCTCCAAAGCCGACATTGCTGAAGGTGAAATAGCTAAATCTTCAACAATTTTATAGTTCTGAGCAGCTCTCGCATGTGGATTGAAAGCTGAATTTTGAAGTATACCCTTAGCGGGCGGTTTGATTACTAAGTCTGGATTAGGTTTCTCGATCTGTAGCGGATCGAAAGCAGACGAAACTGAGGTTGATGGGTTGGAATTAGAAGATTCTGCTTCCTTACCACCAATAGGACTCTTACTTCCATAATCTTGCAATCGTGTTACAATCCTAACATGGGACATCATCATTAAGGGTTCCTCCGAGGAATTTGAGGAAGAACCTATCATCTTACTATCTTGACACAGAAAAGGATCCTTCAAAACAGGAGGTGTTTGAGAAACTTTGACATCATAACCTTAGCACGATGTGGACAATCTCTTGTAAAATGCTCCTCATCATAGATAAGACAAGGATAGCGAGGTTTACATTTCTTGTCAGTAGATTCAAGTTTATTTGATTTCTCTTTCGAGTTTTGCTTATTCTTCTTCTTGCCTTTCTTCTTACCGCCAGATTTTGATTTGGCCGTAGATGATTCTACGACATGGACATCGGCAGAAATTTCAGCTGAAGACTCTACCTTCGGGGAATCTGGTAAAGTTATAATAGGAGAAGAATTCTTGGAGGATTTCTTCTTACTTTTGGTATTAACAGTACCAATCATACCATCAGTGGCATGAGACCCTGAGGGAGGTGCAGTTTTTTGATTTTGCTTTGGAAGGTCGGGGATTTTCTCATGTAAAGTACCTGACTGCATATAAACTAAGTCAAGGTACTGAGCTTGAGCAATTACTTGCTCTTTAGTAACTAGTCCTGCCTTGGCTACATCTTCAGTTATTTTAGGTAATAACGGTTTTAAAAACCATTCTGCCAAAATTTGGTCCGAGATAAAAAATTTCACTAAACGACGTCAACATCGCCATTCATGAATATGGTCTGAAATATATGTGGACGTCAACTATTTTAAGTAAGTTAATAACTTCGTTCCATTGTCATATCGGATTGGCAGCTGAAAATGAGTAAGGAAGGAAGTGGCTAACTGACTAAAATTGTAAAAAGAGCCTCGTGGAAACTCAATGTACCACTTGGCTGCAAAGCCAATCAAAGTGCGTTGAAAAGGATGAAGATGAATTGAATCATCTATAATGGAATTTGATGCACACCAAAGATGGTAAGTCATCACATGATTTGACGGATCTTCTCCTGACTTCACCTCAAACTTTGGTATATCATTGGGAAACTTATTCATCATTGGTGGCCAAAATGGAAGATAATTAATGGGATCGTTCGTAAGGCACGACAAGTCAGGTAAAGCCAAAGTTGCTATAAACGGTAACTGATGGTTTGGATCCTGAAAACTTGGGGTCATAAGACTAGCCCCAAGAGGAGGATATCCAAGATAACTTGGAATCAGATTGGCATTTGGGATATTATATCCTCCTAGAAAACCAGGATTAATAAGACCATACTAGGGTTGTTGAGGTTGTTGATAAGTATACCCAGGGTATGGTTGATACTGATAAGCCGGGCTCTACACAGCAGGACCGAATTGATACTATCCCTGGTATGGTTGATAAGTAAATTGAGGTTGACTTGTGACAACCATACTAGGCCTAGGTTGTCCTACAGGCATTGAAACCGAAGTCTAGATTGTAGGTCCGGACTGAGGTAAAGAGGCTTGAGGAGTTGATACAGGAATAGTAGAAACTGGAGCTACTGATACTCCAGAAATAGGTGGGGTGGATTGAACAGAGGCTGCAGTAGTTGCAGCACACGTTTGAGGCGGAGTTCGAGGTGAACTAGGCCCAGGATGATGAACTACCCCAGGTGTAGAAGTTTGAGCAGTAGGCTCGACAGGTTGCTGGGGTGAACCAGAAACCAAAGGCTGTCCAGATTGAGATGACAACTGCACACTGGGTTGTGAAGTCTGTTGATCCCACACCACGTTCATTCCGGGGTATAGACCATAACAGGTTGAGCATATTGAGGACGAAAACCAGGTTGAGTGTAAGGTTGATAATTATACGATACATTTCCCGTTCCTTGAACAAATGATTGACCTAAAGGTGGTTGGAAACCTTGAGGTTAGTATTGACCTTGAGGTTGGTACTGACCTTGTAGTTGGTACTGACCTTGCAGTTGGTACTGACCTTGAGACTGGTACTGACCTTGAGGCACATATTGAAATTGAGGTTGACTTTGAGGTACATATTGATACTGGGGTTGACCTTGAGGTGACTATTACATCTGGGGTTGACCTTGAGGAAAATATTGTCCCGTAGGGATGTACTGTCCTTGAGGTTGCCCCCAGGCGGTAATGGATTTCCTTGAGGTTGCCCCCAGGCAATATTTGAGTACCTTGCGGCTGCCCCCCAGGCGGTATTGAACTACCTTGAGGTTGCGGGTTAGGAGTAGTACCAGACATCATAAGAATCTCTTCGACAGTTAACGGTTTAGTTTCGCTATTACCAGGAGATACTACATATTCAATGGATTGAGGAGATGCTCCTGAAAACATACTAGATAAAGGATGATACCCAGAAGGAACAGAAGGACCGCCATGTAAAAATGTTTCTGGTGTCTAAGAAAACAAGGATAACTGTCTCGACATATTCAAAGGAGGATAATAACCTCTGGGTGTTGGATGGAAAGGAAATCGAGGTGGTGAAGATGCGAGAACTGGATTTCCTAAAAAGTTGGTCAACGAAATATACCAAGTGTCACCTCTAGTGGGACTGCAGAAAATGGATTCACGCTCCCCAAGTTCGATAGCTGGTTGATTTTCGGGGAGGTTTATACCTTCGTCCGAACTTACAACCTCTTCTATGGAAATGAGTCCAGAAGGAAGATTCTGGGTAATGATACTTTCTAGCCTGGGTGAACCAGGACCACTAGAAATAGGAGAGGAAAATCCTGAAGATGGAGTAGCAATAAGTTCAGTTTCAGGTTCAGAGATTTCAGGTTCTTCGACTAATGAACTAGTAGGAGTAATACTACTAGTAACTTCGGAAAATGAAATCGGTTCAGAAATATGTTATGTTGCTGGAACTTGATAATTAGGATGTATGATTAACGAAGACTCTCTGGCCTTCGGTGACCTAACTCTACTTTCACTAGGTGTGACAAGAGCTCGTAGCCCTTCAAGTTGACTTGGTGTAAATTCGGGAGGCTGCCCTCGAAGTCGACGAGATTGTCTCGATAATTCAACCATGATTAATTATTTAATTACTTCACATGAAAACAAATAAAATCTCAAGAAAACCACCTAAAGTCTCTAAAGAACCAAACAATTTGAAGCACACGCCTAATAAATC
>APFE030303237.1:21511-38972 GCA_000404065.3 Pinus taeda
CTAATAAATCTAGGAGATCAAACCACACACAAACAATATCTTTCCGGATCGAAAACACTAGTTGGTGATGAAATCCAAAGTTGCAGAATTCAATACAAAAATGGCGGTTGGAACAGTTACCCTGACAACTTGCTTAATGAAACAGATTGGCACAAGTTTCTCCACTATAACCGTCTCGAGTGAAGATAACCCCCCAAAGAGTCCAAGTGAGTCTAGTTGACGTCTGCTCCAGGTACAGTGGGATCTTCGCTCCACTGTCACCTAGGAAAGAATCCTATAAATTATGGCCACTAAGGTTACCAACAAAAACAAATATACCTGGGGGAACAGTCTACGATCCGATAGACACGCAAGGGAAGAGTAACAAGCTCAATCCCCTTGAAGGCTCCTTGACATAATCCAAGGTTTACCAACAAGTGACCCCAGGCTCCTCGACAATGGTCAATCCGAGGTTTACCGTTTTTAGTATGTGAATATCTTCTATCGTTCCCAATGAGGAAAGATTGATTCCCACACTGGTTCAGATATGATCTCGTGCTTCTCCTTTAAGAGGAGCTTTCCCATAGCATAGATGTAACAATTGGAATTTCTCCCTACCGCAAGATCGACTACTTGTTTGTTTAAACTATCTTGGAGAGTTAATTACTCCCTACTCCAAGATACTAGCCTAAGCTATGTTGGTGAAAAGAGCCCTAGAAAATAAAAAGATTGCTAGATGGATTTTAATTAAGCGTTAAGTTTATTGGTTGTTTCTTAAGTCAATGGGTGTGGAGGTGAAACTTTATGATGTGAAGACTCGATGCAAAAACACTAAAAAATGCACCTAAGATGATAAACAATTCCTTTTCTTTTCAATGAATTTCAAGCTAAGGAAGAGTTGAAAATGCAATGCTTTAAAAATCAGATCTTTCTCTTAACATACAACTAAAAAGAAAAACTTTTTGTCTTTTTCAAATAACTTCAAAAACGAGACTACTAATCACGCTCACGGAAAAATCCCTTTTCTTTTCAATAATCACAAATTACAAAAACAAAAAATTCTTTCAAGAGAGCTTTTAAGATTTCTAGAAAAACTCTAAAAACTATTGAAAACAATTTTTTTCAACAAGATTCTATAATTTCTATGAGATACTCAAAACTATAATCTAATCTTGAGATCTAAATGAAATGGATTGAAAAGAAACTTGAAATGTTTTTGAGGATGCTTAACTTAGTTTTTCAGCTAACTAAGGATCAATTTGTTCAGATCAACAAACTGATCAAAAACACCCAATTATGTTTTAATAAAAAATGAAATTCAAAACTTTCAATCAAGTTTAATCAAATTTTTCCAAAAGAGAAAAATGGGATCTAACTCTCTTCAAGGATAGATTTCATAAACTAGTCAAACTCAGCAAGAAGACTAGAGATACCAGGGTGACCTAAGGCTCTAAGGCTTCTGATCTCTAAGCTATTACGAAGACCAAGCAAAAATCAATCCAACAGGCAAAAATTCTAGAAAATCACTTCAAACGAGAATGCCAATGAAAAATAACTCACAAAGAACTTTTGTCAAGACACGTCCAGATCTAGGCATAAACTAACAGCTATGGACAAAAACTAAACCTAACTGGGAGGAAGGATCTTAGGTTTTTCAAACTTTTTACAGGGTTCGCAGGCTCCTAGTAGAACCAGGTGTGGTACCGCTCTGTGTTATACTGTAACAGTGCGGACAGGTCTGCACTGTACCTAACGCAGAAGGTGCGGTCCTCTTCCAAAAATCCGAAAAATAAAAATCAAACTAGGATCTAACAAGTACCCAATCCCACACACAGCAAGGCAAAATCAGAAACCAAAACTCAAGTTTCTCAAGTCAAAGCAAAGACAAATTAAAACCAAAACCATTCCCCAGTGGAGTCGCCAATTTGTTGGCCGGATAAATCGTTCTTATGGACAAGACCGATCTCCCTAGTATCAAATGATATCTAGCAACAAGCAGCACAAGCAAATCTACTTTTCTCTAAACATGTTTCAGTTCATAAATGAAAACTAAGAGGTGTAATAGACCCTGTTAGACTCCATCTTGTCATCCCGCTGCAGTATAATTCACCAAGGTTCATTTTTTGTCATTTGCAGTCACTGATGTTATTGTGGTCCAAAAAAGGGTCAATTTAATCCTTGAGTCCAGGGTTTTGTCTCCAGAAGTGTTCACTAACGCTTGCAGAGCGCTTCCATAAGGTTTCACTTCAAAATTCACATTATTAATAATGCTGAAGGACATTTCTCCTTTAAAACTCTGTTTTAAAGAAGAGATTATTAAGTTCATTTAATGCATGATTGATAAGGTTTTACAGTTCTTCAGGCAGCCTGCCCATCTTGCTAGGTTCAACAGCCCCTGTCCCTGCAAAAGCACAAACAGACAGAACATCATCAACACAAAGAGACAAAGCAAAATCAAACGAGCAGAGTTTGCATTCTAGAATGCCAGAATTATACAACTTGGTGGGCCGAATATCAGAAGATGAGGTTAAGAAGTTTATTGTGTTGAGTGCTTCTACAAATAGACTGGCAAAGTTGAAGGAGAATGCTGCGGAATATGCTGGTCTCATCATGGAGGAGCTTGATCCAGATCATTTAGGATACATTGAGATATGGTAGCATGAAGCCCTGCTACAGGGCATGGTGAACACTTATGGGAACGAGGATGTGATTAACAGCACGAGACAACTTTTGAGCAGACTTCTCATCAATAATTTCATGGAGAGAGGGCAAAACTAGTGATTTTTCAGACCAAGACTGTGTTTATGAGTCTGCACGGTGCATAGGAAAAAGGCGCGATGCACATGGGCTGCGCGGCGCATAGGGCACATTTATGATCTGTTAAAATGCACTGACGCGGCGCACCCACAGGGTGCAGCGCATTGGGTATGCCGCGCGACGCACAGGGCAGACAATCAAATTTTTATCGTTTCTCTCCAAAAATGCAAATCACTCAGCGTTTCTCGCTCTATGTTGGTTTAAGTAATAGCTTTGGAGGAGTTGCTAGAATCCTTGGAGGATTGAAAGCAGATTATAGCAAGAAAGCACCCAAAGTCGTGTATTATTCTTCAAGGGGGCCCAACCCGCAGGACAATCTTTTAGATGCAGTAGATATACTGGAACCAAATATAATAGCTCCTGGTAATCTCATCTGGACTTCTTGGAACTCTGTTGGCACAAATTCAACGAAATTTGAAGGTGAGAATTTTGCAATATTATCGGAAACAAGCATGGCAGCACCTCACATAGCGGGAGTGGCAGCTCTAGTGAAACAAAAATACCCCAAATTTAACCCAGCAGCCATTGCTTCTGTACTATCCACCACTGCATCACTCAATGACAATCAAGGGTTACCAATTATGGCACAACATTCCTACAGCAATCCAGATGCCTATGTAATTCCAGCCACAACTTTGACATGGGAAGTGGATTTTTGAATCCAACTGTTGCCTTGGATCCCGGATTCATCTTCAATGCAGGTTATGAAGATTATATTGCGTTCCTATGTACCATAAATGGATCTGCACCTCTTGTTCTCAATGACACCAGTGTTGTATGCAGTTCAAACGTTGGAATTAGTTCTGACCTCAAACGTTCCTTCAATCACAGTAGCTAGTTTGATCAATTCTCATACCATTGAGAGTAGCTTTCTGAATATAGCAGGAAATGAGAGTTACAAGGCTCTTTGGAGTGCGCCATTTGGTGTTTCTGTTTCTGTTGCACCCACATCATTTACAGTTTCACATTGGGAAATGCCTATGTCTTTTCGGCTGGTGTTGAAATTGACTGTATGTACACGTGTTCCTCAGAAACTACGTGGCTATCTCCATATTGGGCATGCGTTGTTCAGAGGGATGAAGGGCGGTACTTGGTCGGCAATTCAGAAAGGCGACCCATGCCTATGCCAATGCTATGCCCATGCCCGACTTCAAAGACTCTTTACCATTTTCTAAGACTAGTCACCAAACATCACAGAAATGCAAAGGATGAGGTCATCTTTCCTACTCTTGACAGACGGAGGCGATTCATACCTCTCTATTTCAGCATATGTAAAAAGAAGAGAAAAAGGTTTCCCATTACTTGGACAACATTTTTAACTCAAAGAGCAAGCTTCACTAGTGTGGCAATTCATGTGCATAATACTTGTGAATTTGATGGAGAAATTTCTTCCATGGCTTATGTCATCCCTTTCAATTGATGAAAGGACACCATCAAGTGTATGCATAAATAATACCAGAGGAGAAGCTGCTTCGAGAGGTTTTATTTACCTTGCTGGAAGGGAAGAAACCACAAAATGATGTTGAAGATATTATCATACCCCAAAATAAATAGGCAGTTTGCTATTTAGAAGAATCATAGTGTATAGAAGCAGGGGTAGCATCAACAAAGCAAAGTACTGAAGGATAAAATACTGGGATAAAGCTATCAAAACAGAGTTGAAAGAAATTTGCTGAAGAGGCACATCAAATGCATCATTGTGGCGTTGTTTCAAATATGTCCTCATTCATTGATCGTTTGAGATTCCTTGCAGAAGTTGGTATCTTCTGCAGTACTGTGAAGGATAAAGCCTTATTTCCAGCCATTGATTAGAAAATTAGAAAACGTGTCCCCTTAATCAATGAGGATGGAGCGGAGAAAACACAAATTGAGAATTTCCGAAGCCTCATAGAAAGAATACACATTCCTGGAGGAAACGTAAATACATCTGAAGTTTATACACAGGCGGACCTGATAATAAGGACAATTCAACAGAATTTTCTTGGTGAGGAGATTGAGGTGCTTCCTCTAGCATATGAGCATTATAGTGTTGAAGAGAAACACACTCTTTTCTTTAAAGCCTACATATGATGCTATTGAAATTACTGGAATGTGTTTTACCATGGCTTGTTGCAATGCTGAGCGAAAAGGAATCAAAGGAAATGCTTCAAAGACATGCGCCTAACAGCTCCTGTCACTGACATGGGTCTAGCTACACTTTTCTCTGAATGGGCTTGCAAAGGATATATTAAAAATGACTCCAGAGATTGAAGGTGATTGTAGACTTGTTTCCACAAAGGCCCCTAAAAGGACCTCACTCTTGCAAAATAGAACATGAAAGTTTTACTTCTCACCAAAGTGCTCCAGTGAGCCCAATGATATGATGGAGTGGGTCTGGCGGTGTGTTCAGAATGGGGACATTACTTTGACAGGTGTTTTTGTTGCCGATGACGATATCAATTCTTTTCAAGATACAAACAAGGTGCTTGTTGTATCACGTGTGATGATTGCTTGGCAGCCCATCGGTATCGCAATGCGTGTCTATGATATGTGTCATAGGTATTTACAAGACAGAAAGGAGTTTGGGGTGTCATTAAATTCTTTCTAAATCAACCAAGATAGAGTTAAGGAGGTATCTGATAGCAGTGAGATGGCAAACTTTAATTTTCCTTGGTAGTTTCTTTACGATATCATACAACACCACCAAATTTTTGCAAGGAAATTGGGCATCTTGCGTTATCGACACCAAATGAGGAAGATGAATTACTGCAGAAAGTAATCAATAGGTGGCTGATGGGAATCAAACTATTTCTAGAACTTTTGCAGGCCGTGATGGGCTTGTTGACACCACTATTAAAACGTCCCGAAGTGGTTACTTACAGGGATGTCGCGTAAAGAATCTTGAGTGTTTGAAGGTGTATTATAATTATCCTGTAAGAGATTCAGATGGCTCAGTTATCCAATTTAATTATGGTGAAGATGGTCTGGATGTCATGAAAATTAGTTGCCTGACTGAATTCGAAGTTTTTGCGACTAATCAAAAGCTTGTTAGGCAGCGGCTTTATTTTCAAAAGATGGTAATTTCACGAGCGTTTATGTGGCATGCAATTTTTGATCACGCGCTTAGTTATCATTGATATGTTTCCGCTAGTGATTGCAGCTGGAACCGGCGGAATTTTAGTTTAAAAGCCTATTTTTGTTGGTTTTATTCAAACGGTCAGTGGAAGCAAATAGTCCGAGAATTAAATGAAGAATGTCTGCCACAACAAAGAGATAAGAACTGAAAGCCAAAATTAAACAAGGATATCCATCGTGGCAGAGAAATAGGAGAAATTTTCCTATTTTTAACTTCAGTTGCAACTCAAGTCCGATTTTGTCTTTTACTTGGTCATCGATAGATTTAGGTGGAATGATGTTCTGTTCTTAAAACACATAATTGTATCTACCATAGTTTTTTATTAATAATGGTTAAACCATTCCTTATTTTTGGGTCGATTTGTTTTCCCCCACCTGTAATGGTATTTATTGTATTGTAAATCATTTTGTAAAGGGAGAGAATTCTGAGAGGTGCGTTGAGGGGAGAATTCTGAAAGCTAGTGGAGGAGAAAAACAGTGTTTCATTGTACAGTTCTGGCTAGATATTAGTGAAATGATGTAGCTCTGTTTCAGGAGATCCCTCTGGTAATAGCTTAGCATTGTGTTTCTTCCTTTGTTTTCGTATGTGTCTTGTAATGTTTGTAGTTCATTTGTAATCGTTTCTAAATGAATACTTTTAAGTGAGAAAGGCAGAATTCAATTTATTTTCTCTGTCTTGAGGAAGTGTTCATATTTAATGTTTTCTTCTGTTTGACAAGGATTCATCTTCTATGCCCTTGTCAACCTCTCAAACAGTTCACGTACTCCACGTTATTTCAAATTGGATGCTTAATCTCTTGCCTATCTTGCCTCATGAGACAATCTGCATTTTTCATTTAATTTCCCTGCTCTTGCTATCTTTGTCCCATGCAGCCCAGAAAACCCAACCATTTACGAAAAAACCCTTTTCTTATCTCTTTACTAGCCTAAAATCCGTATTCATTATAGGTCATCTCAGCCCCTTTGAAAACCTTTTGTCGAGATAGACCCGGAGAGAGCCCTCTCATGTCCTCGTAGGGCTAGCTACAAGGTTGAGCTTGGTTTGATGTTGCCTCAAACCTCGCCTTTCTTCAGCCTGAGGCAGATTCGAGCGCTAACATAGTGGCGACCATACTGGGGAAGATGGTTTGCTGTTGATGTGACATTCGACTTGTTGATTGTCTTGCCCCAGTACATGAAATCAAGTTTCAAATCTGATGCTGATGGTGGACAGTAGTCAGACACATATGAAGGCTGAAACATTCACCTGGTGATTCCAACTTGATCCAGACATTCCAGTGCTCGCTGATCCATTTATGCATTGGTAGGGTATGTGAACTTGTAAAAGAAGTTAGATATTGGTTAGTGGATATTGAAATTAATGAAGAATTTTTCAGTGCCTTGCTTCAATGTTTGAAATCTCCGAAGTTTCCTCTTGAAACTAAAACTGGTGTCTGTGAGTTAATTGTTGAAAAAATTGAGAAGGAGATTCAGTATTTGAATGAGCAGATCCAGTCATATGATTTCCGAGATCCTAAAAAGTTCATGGAAACTCTTCCTCCTTCGAAACAAGAAATATTAGAGTTGCCTACAGATGTTTGCATTGACAGTGTACAGCTGGAGGTATGTATTGCGGAGTTGGGGTAGCAAACAGAGTTTGGCTTTTGCGATCCTATTGCAACATATGTGGAAATGTTTTTCAGTTTGATTGATAGATAAAGTTGTCTTTTATGTGACCAGGCTCATTACGTGCATGTAGGGCTACCAGCAATTACATCTGTGATCTGGTTGAAGCACTCTCAAGTAACGTTCTTCTCAGATTTACTTGAATGGTTAATCTGGCATTACACTATTACCTGATCTATTGTTTTTGCAGCCAAGTAGGGTAGATTTTGTAAATAAATAAGCAGCCAAAAAGCAGCATTTCATTCTAGTTTCATTACATTTTAGTTTGAAGTTTGCCAAGTCAGTTTTTCAATTATTTCAGTCAAGTTTCAGTCCATAAATGAGTTGGAAATGTCGTGTTGTTTGTTGAAATAATGACTCCATAGCCCAATGGATGGAGGCACTATATGCTCTCCTAAAGATTTGTAGTTCTTGGCACCTCCAAGAAGCAGTAGCTTCCATCCCCATTGGAGCCAATGTTAGACTCCGTCTTGTCAGCCCGTTGCAGTATAATTCACCAAGGTTCATTTTTCATCATTTGCAATCACTGATGTTACTGTGGTCTAAAAAAGGGTCATTTTAATCCTTGAGTCCAGGGTTTTGTCTCCAGAAGTGTTCACTAACGCTTCCATAAGCTTTCACTTCAAAATCCACATTATTAATAATGCTGAAAGACATTTCTTCTTTAAAACTCTGTTTTAAAGAAGAGATTATTAAGTTCATTTAATGCATGATTGATAAGGTTTTACAGTTCTTCAGGTAGCCTGCCCATCTTGTTAGGTTCAGCAGCCCCTATCCCTGCAAAAGTACAAATAGATAGAACATCATCAACATAAAGAGACAAAGCAAAATCAAACGAAATAGAGTTTGCATTCCAGAATGCCAGAATTATACAACTTGGTGGGCCGAATATAAGAAGATGAGGCTAAGAAGGTTATTATGTTGAGTGCTTCTAAGAATAGACTGGAAAAGTTGAAGGAGAATGCTGCGGAATATGCTGGTCTCATCATGGAGGAGCTTGATCTAGATCATTTAGGATACATTGAGATATGGTAGCATGAAGCCCTACTACAGGGCATGGTTAACACTTATGGGAACGAGGATGTTATTAGTAGCACGAGACAACTTTTGAGCAGACTTCTCATCAATAATTTCATGGAGAGAGGGCAAAACTAGTGATTTTTCAGACCAAGACTGTGTTTATGAGTCTGCGCGGCGCATACGAAAAAGGCATGACGCACATGGGCCGCGCGGCGCATATTGCACATTTCCGCAGTGTTAAAATGCACTGGTGCGGTTCACCCACAGCGTGCAGCGCATTGGGTATGCCGCACGAGGCACATGGAAGACAATCAAATTTTTATCGTTTCTCTGCAAAAGTTCAAATCATTCAGTGTTTCTCGCTCTATGTTGGTTTAAGTAATAGCTTTGGAGGAGTTGCCATAGTCCTTGGAGGATTGAAAACAGATTACAGCAAGAAAGCACCCAAAGTCATGTATTATTCTTCAAGGGGGCCCAATCTGCAGGACAATCTTTTAGATGTAGCAGATATGCTGGAACCAAATATAATAGCTCCTGGTAATCTCATCTGGACTGCTTGGAACTCTGTTGGCACAAATTCAGCGAAATTCGAAGGTGAGAATTTTGCAATGTTATCGGGAACAAGCATGGCAGCACCTCATATAGCGGGAGTGGCAGCTCTAGTGAAACAAAAATACCCCAAATTTAACCCAGCAGCCATTGCTTCTGTACTATCCACCACTGCATCACTCAATGACAATCAAGGGTTACCAATTATGGCACAACATTCCTATAATAATCCAGATGCCTGTCCAATTCCAGCCACACCTTTGACATGGGAAGTGGATTTGTGAATCCAACTGTTGCCTTGGATCCTGGACTCATCTTCAATGCAGGTTATGAAGATTATATTGTGTTCCTATGTACCTGTTGTGGTCAGCAACACCCCCCCTTGTTCATTTAAGTGTTGTCCAAAATACTAAATGAATGGGGACCCTTAGTTAAATTTTAAAGAAAGAAAGCAAGATTTTCCTTTCTTCAAAATAAGGTTACCATCATAAGCTTAGAAAGGTATTTTGAATATTCTTAACCTAGGTCTACGATAAGGGAAATATCTTTAAAACCGCGTTGCAAAAAATATAGGAAATGCCTCCATTTCTCTATAATATCAGTATGCGGAAGACCCTCGTGTTAAGCATAACATCGCATCGTAATGAAGTAATACCCATAAGGAAAAAACTTCAAGATTTACCGATCTGCGATAACACTGATCGCAAGATCGCATATCGCAGAAATGAACTGGCAAGATTTGGCAAACATCAAACTTCTGCGACCTGCGATGTTGCGATGGTGCGACCTACGATGTTGTGATCACTGCGATGGTGCAACCTGCAATGTTGCGATCGCTACGATGGTGCGATTTGCGATGGCACGTAAGAAAATCATAAAACACTTTATCACGAATCCTTCGGGCACGCCATTCAAAGAAAGGCCACTTACCATAATCTGACTCAAGATCATGCGCTTTTAATGATAGTAAATGAATTAGTTGTCAGTTATTAAATGAAATGAAGACGCGTGCTTCTGTAAAGAATTACTTCACGTAAAGTGGCATATTTGATATATCTGTTGCATTTAAAACTCTCCCATCACCTTTCTTAATCAGTCATTTCCATTTCACTCGTAATCTGTAGGGACGAAGAGCTAAGACGATTCAAAGCCAAACGCAGGAGAAAATGGGAAAGAAAAATAAAGCTCAAGGCTCTGAGGCGAAGGAAAAGACGAAGGATATGGCGCCTTTGTATATAGACACAGTCTGTAATAGAGACGCAGGGATATCGACATGGGAAAGCATGTACAGGCTGCTTGAGGAAGAAAATCCTAGAGTAATGGAGGTTGATATTGTCGCGGGCTCACAACGCTCTTTCGAGGCATCCTTACAGGAGCTAGCATGTTCATTTCTTCACCGAATAGCAGCAAGGCCCAAAATTCTACCATATACGGATATGATCAAGTGGATACTTGACAATGCAGAGATGAACAATAGATAATTCAAGGTTCAAGGACATGGGCTCATAGGATCATTTTCCGTGCAATATTGAAAGCTTATGTATCATCTTCCTGAACCGCAGGCAACTTACAATGCATAATTCGTTAAGAAATATGCGACAGAGAACCCAAACCTAACAGAGACCACCAAAGATTGGTCCAGAAAAGAGGAGCCGCTCAAAAGGGACAAAAATGGTATGTACAGCACTGGTTCCCTCACCTCTCCATATTGTTTTGCTGCGGCCATGCTTTGTAGACTATTTGGGATGCCGGATATCAATAAATTTTCATCTAAATGGCTACCACTAATAGATGTTGCCACAAACACCGATATTATGGATTGGGCCAAGATCTTTTCTGATAATCTATACACGGCTGTTATGAATTACCGGTCTAAAAGATCATTGTCTCAAAGGATCCATCCTCCTTTTTATCTGTCTGCATATGTTATGGATTCTATTTTTATGTGTCTAAATTCCCCACTATGGGTTGGAAATGGACTACCCAGGACCCATTACCTATCCATGTTTATCATAAGATGTTATGGGATTCCCAGTTCGTCCCACACCTCTATCAGATTTGTCACAGGATTATCTTAACCTTGTATAGAATGATGTATGATGAAGAGGAAGGGAAAAGAGTAAGTGCACCCAGAATAAACGAGAGTCATAAAGAATTGCTCTTTAATAAATGGGACGATCAAATCAGGCAGGCGGAACAAGATGCGGAGACATTGGCCACGCAAGCAAACATTCTTATCGACTCTGTAAATGAGAATTTACACAGGGCCAACTTAATCGAAGAGACCACCCCGGGGTACCTACCAAATAAACTACGACTGGAAGCAGAATGGAAGTAGAATACGCAGGAAAAGGGAAAAGCGATCCAAGCATTGAACAGGTTAAACTGGGAGTGTTACTGGGCATACTTGGTCAAGCCGTATAGTCAATGGATGACTGTGAAGTGCATCATAAACGCAGCTGAAAAAGTAGTGCCAGCTCTCATAGATTCTTTTTTCGCAGCCCAGCTCAGCGCAGAAGTCAGCCAGCCGACTCTTCTCAAGCCCATGATGAACACTTGCAGCTTTAAGGACCAAGTTCAGAAGTAGCCTTATTTTAGAAATTTGCTTTTTCTTTTAAATTAGATTAGAAAAAGGACGGTCATTTGAAAACCGCATCCTAAATTTTGTAAAGACACTATTATTAGAATTAGGAAGTAGTATTTTAACCCTTCTCATGCATTTAGAGAAGGGTCCAGAAATTTGTCAAGAACTTGTCCTCGGAACATGCACTTCTGCACCCTCAGAGGAGGTTTTGATGAATGGATGGATCGAGATTTATCAATGTTTGCATTTGATGTCTTCTACTGATGTTGCACTTTTTTACTCTTAGTAGATGTTAGAACAAGTAGAGACAAATCATTTTTGCTTGAAGCTTATGAGTAGGATTAGTCATAAATGGTACTTTTATCTCTTGGCCATTTCTGCTTATATTCTTAAAGGGATATACAGTTTTCAATTGTTTATATGTTATTGCATGGATGTATGAGTTACCATTTGGCACTTCTGTACAGTGGAGCCATTTATTTATGTCTGATATATGAATAACCTATTATGCGATATGCTGTTCACAACTGTTTTGCCTAACTTCTTATGCAAGGTGGTTTATCTTAACTGATTTCTATTCTTATAATAGCTAAATGATCTTTATTACCAGTTATTGTTTGAAATCTATTTAGATCGCATAATAGAAGATATACACCCCGGGTTAGCGTAGATTAGATGTGTTGTTTCTCCTTAGATTACAATAGCATAGAGTTAGCTTAAGAATCTGAATTAAATTAGCTTTAAAGTACTCTTAGATCAGCATCATCCAACTCTACACACACACACACCCTTAGATTGGGAAACTGGTCCCATTATCCCCAGTCGGACCCGCTATACCAAATGGATAAGGAGTTGCTAACCAAGGTCTGGACCAGGTGGGTATCCCCCTTGTTGTCGACCCGATTTTCGGGGCTTCAATAGGTAGATGTAACAAGCTTAGAATAACCCAATTCCTATAGACTTCGATAGACATCACACAAGTGGATGCACCTTTGCAAATGATACACCATGACAATGAGAGCAGTTTTCATAGAGGTTGGTATCTGGAAGGCAACAAAGGGTGGTAAGCAAGAGTGGTCAGCTTTGTCAATGTCCAAGACAATCAATCGATTGTCCAAAGGATCCATAGTGCCCAAAGAAGATATTAGAGTATTTTTCTATGTGGGGCATGTCTGAAGCACTTCAAGGGACGACATAGTAGTAGGGGACTGAGCTAAGTCATCTACTATATTGTATATCTAGGTTATTTGTGCATGAGCGTTAGGAAATTTAGATGAGTTCTATTTATTTTCATTTTGGTAGTGGGTCAATACTAGGTTGAGGGATGTGTAAAGATCCACTATTGGATGAAATAGGTTCTACGAGTTCAATTTGTTGAGTCTCAGGTGGTGTACCATATTGACGCGATCGAGTAGTTAATTTGATGTCACCTGAATCAATATCGAGGATGTTGTAAGTCCCATTTCCAAACTGGGAAGGAATGGAAGGTGGTGTGGAAGAATGAGTTTCCAGTGTGGACACATGTCCTTGTGTTGGGAAAGGATTCCTCATCATAGCCAGTTGCGAAGAAGAGGGTTGTTTCGACGGAGGTGGTGGCTGGGTAGTGCTTGGCAGCTTAAGTCACCTCCCACATATGACACATATTAGGTCAAATCGGACACACATGAGTGTAATGACCATATACACAACAACAAGCACAAGGTTTATTGGTTTTGAGATTATTCCCCTACTTGAACAACAATAGGGAAATGCTTTTCCATGATAAAGGGAGGGGGACCACCTCTTTCTTTTTAGCTGTATTTCTCAGGCAGGGAAGGTGGAATTCTCTCTAGCTTACTAGTCACCAGTCATTGCCATGTCCATCGTCCATTTACATATATAGTTTAGCCCCATTGACTTATATGGGGAGGCAGAGGATTTTGGCAATGATGAGTTCTGTATATTCTACTATAGTAGTTGTGCATATGCATATTGGTATCTCTATCCATACTAATAGTGTTCTTTCATGCATGAGTAAGTAGAAGTATGAGTTGAAAGCATGGGGGAGCAGTGAAGTAAGAGCGATATGCTAGAGGCGCAGTATACGTATGCATTGGTGTTTTCATGTGATAGATTCATGAAGCAATGATATAAGGCAACAAGTCAATATTTTTATCATAGAGCATGATGTATTAAGGATTTTAAGCCCTCAATAGATATCATGAGGGAGCGATGTCGTTATTATCTAAAGATGGCTCGACTAAAAGGAGAGGAATCTTTTCTTTTCTCCCTACTTAGATAGACAATAAAATCACCTTCCAATAAGAGCTATAAGAATAGGAAGGTTGGGGGAGCAACGATCGATAAGGTTACACACTTAGACAGGTGTCGATGGTAGTGGGCACATTGGAATCTAGGTTTATCTTTTGTGGCTCCATCATTTTTTGTTATAGAATTTGTAGCAACATCTCCTCCAAGGGAATAGAGAGGGTGGCATCAACAACATAACCCCCACCACCAGTGGCCTCCAGACCCTGATTAGCTCCCATTATATCCAATGATATAATATCCTCCTCTGATATCTATAAAGGTATTTCATCTATGGATACAAAGAATGTAGAATTAATTGCAACTTCACTTTCACCAGAATTGGCTTCCAATCCTCTTTTCCCCCCCACTATATGCAATAATTTTTTCTCCTCAACAATATGCTTGAGAATTTTTCCACTGTCCATCTCATCATTCCCAACTCGACCATATCAGCCAGCAGCCTCCTTCCCAGCCTAAAATAGCCCACCTCCTTCCAATTTCCTTTGCCATTCTGTCTTGGCAAATTTCAGAAGGTAATCAGTGGCAAGATGTCCATATGGGTGACAATGCATGCACCTGAATGGTATCTCCCATAATCCAAGTCCTTCACATAATTTCCGCAATCAATCTCTATCTCCAATGCCTTAGTCAAACCTTCACGAAGATCGAGCTCAACTAGAATGTGAGCCACTGCTCATGAAGTATCCACCTTAATGTGCTCATCAACCTCTCAAATGTTCCAGTATTATTGCCAATATCTTGAAAAACATCCAGCGACCAAAGTTCTAAAGCTAGCTTTTTCAACCAGATCAGGTGAATGGTTAGCCTCTCTGACCTAGTGTTAAAGTGAGGCATTCATTTATCCAAAGGGAATGTTGGTGTGCCCTCAAACCATATAATCCCAACGATTTTTCAAGCATCATCTATAGTGCAAAAGTGAAATTACATCCAACCTCTAACCAACCGGTGATACCCTGACTTAGACCCTACAACATGTGTCCACACATGCTCAATCCACTATAATAACTTAGACTCTGAGATAAACCTTCCATAAAACCTTCCTATCAGTGATTTTCTTGACAACTCAATCACTTGACTCATTGTCACATCCTCCCCCAAAACAAGTTTAGGTTTCACCTTTAGTAGTTTTCGACAATTTTTCCATAAGTAAAAGGGAGAAGGAAGGAAGAAGGTGACTAATTAGGTTGTAAGGATCTCCCTTTGTGATAGACCATCCATTAGCTGCCATCGTTTTCTAGTTAGGAGAGTGAGCTTAATTAGTTTCCCAGGTTGAGGGGTCGACATACCATGCTTCTTACCTTCAAGATTGAGAGCCAGATCCAAGAAGTCCTTAGCGATACGTTAGTGTAGAATGAGTGAGATAGGGAGGAAGATTTTTATTCTCCATAGGAACAACATGTTGCTTTAGTAGTTTACTTAGTGGTTTACCTTGCTTACCTGGAACCCATTGAAGCATACCCCCCATGAGTAGCATAGGTAGTAAAGACACAAGTAGGATCAGTTCTAGATCCTCCAGTCGATCCACCAACACCAGCAGTGAAGGTAGAACCAACAATAGTGTTGGGCAATCCAAGGCAATTTTTAGGGTTTAAAGCCCAGGTTTTGACTAAGTCCATTGTAAATACTCCACGATTTGTGGGCGCAAAGCGTGAAGTTGTAATAGAGTCACAGGGTTGTCTACCCTTACTTTTGTAAATGTAGTGTTGGTTTGAGAGATCTACCTATGGTTCGCAGACCATGGGATTGTATAAATAGAGCAAGGCTCTAAGTGTAAAGAGACATATGGAAAAAGAAAGAAGGAAATCAATCCATGAAGCTTTGATTCGAAGTGTAGAATTGTGCCTTTGGGTCGTAGAGTAGGAGAAGGCTCTACAGCTGAGTGCGCAAAGGCCTAGTAGTCCAAAGCTAAGTGCTCAGACCCGTGTAGCTGAGTGTGCAGGGCAGGTTGAGTCTATAACCGTTGGAAGCATTAATAAAGAGAAGTTTGACCATATTTATATGTATTTTTTTCTATTTTATGCATTGAAGTATATTGGGTATGAATTGCAAGTTTACTATTTATTTACTGCGTGAACTTATATAAATGTGCTAAGTAAGTGAATATAATATAAGTTATCTGTTTATGCGAAGATAACTAACTGTTATAATAAGATATGTAAGATCCATGGTGTGACTTGGGGAAATTGTGTAGATCACTGCTCTAGCATAGCGAAAGCCCCATAGCCCCAGGTTAGGGCTGCACGAAGGTGAATATAATAGGGTGCAAAGGCCCCGTAGGTTAGGGAAGTGTACGAAGTAACCTACGAGAAGGTATTCATAGCTGGACTAAATCAACCCCTCAGACATCTCAAGGGTGCAGAAACCTAGTTCCATCATCACCCCATACTACTTCAGGTGAGACCTCAGTCCATGCTCCACGGAATGTTTCTAAAAGGGCCAATAGTACAGGGATTTGTTTGGATAATTAACTCCGAACTTGGGTCAAGCCCCAACAAGCCAACAAATGGTTTTGTTGCTGGGACTGGAATCTATATAGAGATGTCTGATGTTGTATCATTGGAATCCAACTAAGAAATAAATTGAAGGTTTGTTGGACAAGAGAATTCACAAGTTTTTGGTGCAGAAGGACAAGAATTTGTGACTATCAAAAGAAAAGTGGTTAGACTACTACCTGTACACAAAGATCCACGAAATTTTCTTCACATATTTCCCTACTGATTTGTACGAGTGGATCACGAAGTTAGCAAATAGCCAAGGAAGGTGCAAGCACAACAGTCCCATTGTGTGGACCCCAGAGTTGGTGTGCAGATAAGAAGCATTGGAGGATAAGATCACGTGCGTTGCTCGATCGAATTATAGGAGCATTCATTACTGAGTTCACGGTAGATACTTCAGTGAGCTATAGCGAGGCAGAGCAACACTTCCTTAAAGGGCCGCGAGGTGAGTACGTTAAGTCTCTGAAAACTTGGATTAAAAGTCTACTGTGTGAAAAGTGGATTATGTGAATACATTGATGTTCAGGGCTACATGAAGTGAGAGAATTTACAGAAACGAAGGTAGTGCAGAACTAGAAACTAGCCCCTTGATTTCACCTCCATGAGGGGACAAGGAAGAGCTCACAAAGGTCTCACCAAGAAGTGTGATCAATTTGATAAGGTAGAGGATTTCGTGCATACCACCTCCACTCACACCAGCACCGGCTTGACCACCTTACCCCCATCTTTGTAGTTTTTAACCCCGTACAGAAATTACCTGCATACGAATTCTAAATCACAGGAAAAATAAAAATGCGAGAGCATAACACATAAAACACATATACAGAGATTTCCCACTGGATCTCAAAACCGAGACTACCAGCTTGATTTTTCATTATATTCTTTTCAATGTTACAATACATATTTATACATGTCGAAGCATCCAATA
>APFE030303237.1:39066-97408 GCA_000404065.3 Pinus taeda
TGTATTAACTTTATGAATAAAAGAACCTTACAACCTTTGCCTTGATGTTGCACAAGCTCTTTCTAGGGTCCAACAGGATTCTCCTCTACTTTGACAAGCCTCACTCACTTCCCAAATGAAATGAAAGGTATGTGATCTCTCCTCTCACAAGCTCAAAAAGGAAGTCTAATTTCCAGTAACATTTACCCTAAAAAATCTTTAGCTTCCAACCTCTCCTACAACCAGCCCAATGCCTGAATTTATAGAGCAAATGGAGGAAGTTGCAGGTCCACCATTGAAGGGATAAGTTCCTCCTTCAATGGGATAAGCACCTCATATCATGGAGTTAGCTCCCTTAGTTATGGAATGGATGAAACAAGGTGGAGCAGACTTGCTAGTGTAATATTCCTTCTAGAAGCATCCATAAGTGACCCAAGGTCAGTTTTTAAGAGTGAACTCACGCCTTTTTAACTTTTACAGGGGTTCACACCCATCACTTAACAGACAAAGTGGTCAGGTTCGCAGGGGACATGACCATTAGGTGCGGTATCGCAGGCAATGCTAGGAGAAAGTGTGAAACCAGGATTCAAGATGTTTTTAAGGTCTTTCACCCATTTTCAAGGCTTGACATGAAGGGTTGAGGCTTTAAGACTTGCAAAGGAGGTATGTATGAGTGGTGATGGACTCATACAAACTGTAGAAAGTCATGGTGACAATTTTTTGTGTAACACCTAGTCATCCATGGTTATTGTTTTTTTAACTTTTATTACATGGAATTTTCACCAGGATTATTACAGAACCCTCCCCCTTGGGGGACACCTTCTTCGGTGTTCAATCACACCTATACCTCAACAACTTGCTGAAAGAAGACATACTACTTATGGACCTTTATAATGCATCTCAATTTAGTATTTACAATGAAAGATCTGTTCAAGACAAAACATCATGACAACATGACAACATATTGCGAGCTTTATAAAACAACTCATTATGGTATTTACAATGATCATCCCACTCAAGAAAAATTCATATGGCATCATAACATCATGATAACATAACCACATGATAACATAATAACATAACACCCATACCACATAGTGGAGCTTTATAACACAACTCGTTATGGTATTTACATCTGTACATGAGTGTACATATAGCAACATCATCAAAAATATATATACCAAACACATATGCCAAATTATATACCAAAGCATATATCAAAAACACCATGTCTAAGCATATATCAAACATCATATAGCATATATTAAACCATCATAAAGCATATATCAACCACCATAAAGCAAATACCAAACCATCATAAGGAATATACCAAACCACTGTAAAGCAAATACCAAACCATCATAAATAATATAACAAACCACTATAAAGAAAATACAAAACAACCATAAGCAAATACCAAACCACCATAAGAAAATACCAAACCACCATATCAAGTTTCTTTGCCTCAATTGGAAAACAAGGATACATGGCTTGCATATGTCCACCATCTCCCATGTAGCTTCATCGGGCCCAAATTGCTTCCATTGCACTTTAACATGTTGTATTTCTTGGTTTTGGAACATGATCACCTTTATCTAAAATATACAATGAGGCTCTAGCTAGAATTCTCCATCTAGTTCCACGTACAATATAGACTAGCCAGTCACATGATCAACATCTTTAGCATATTTCTTAAGCAACGAGACATGTAAAACATCATGGGATTTCATTGTCAGAGGCAGTGCATGTCAATAAGCTATTGGCCCAATCCTCTCAATGATATTGAAGGGTCCACAAAACTGTGGTACCATCTTAGCACATGAGCCAATCTACAAGGAACTCTTCTTCGGTTTCATGCACAAGTACACCTGTTCCCCAACCTGGAACTCCTTGAACAACATGTTCCTGTTTGCATAACTCTTCTTCCTATCCCGTGCTGCCTTAAGATTCTCCTTGATCACCTGCATATCCTATTCCATGTTTTCCAACATATATGGTCCAATCAATATCTTGCTAACCGGATCACTCCAACTGATGGGAGTGTTACAACTCCACCCATATAATGCCTCAAAATGTCTCATCCTCAGTGACTCCTGATAACCATTTTTGTATGCAAACTCGACTAAAGTGAGATACTCTTCCCACTTCCTCTGCTGATGCATCACATACATCCTCAACATGTACTATAAAATCATGTTGATCCTCTCTGTCTGTCCATCCTTCTGCAGGTGATAAGTTGTGCTAAAGGGAAACTTGTTAGAAAATTATATATTACAGAGAAATGGAACACAAAAAATATTGCAGAAATATAAACACGGAAAAATGCATAAAACATGAGAGACACAAATATATGTGCTTCACCCAATTCAGGCTACGCCCATGGATAAATTGTTGGGTTATGTTATATTCTTTCCACAACCTAGCACCCTAGTGAACCGGGGGGTTAGAGGGGGGGTGGAGCCCCCCCTTCATTGCGTTGACTACACAATGAGGGGGTCGTAAGGGGGTTTGAGGGAGGCAGTTAGCCCCCCTCTACGGGGTCGGGGCTAGCACCTTGGGAATTTTTTTTTGGACCCTATATTAGGTGGGCGAACCTACCTATTGTTTTGTGCAGTGTTTTCACACATGGCTTTGGGTGCGATGGTTTTCGGTCCATAGTATTGGATGTTTCAGCATGTATATTTATGTATTGTAACATTGAAAGGAATATAATGAAAAATCAATTTGGTAGTCCCAGTTTTGGGATCCAGGTGAAAATCTCTATGTATATTTTTTTTATGTGTTATGATCTCACTATTGTTTATTTTCTGTGTTTTAGAATTCATATGGAGGTAATTTTTGTACGGGGTTAAAACCTACATTTGGTATCAGAGTTGTTTTGGCTTCAAGGGGATGCCTTTGTTGTTGAGGGGTTTTGCTTGAGTCTATGGTAGACCCTGTTTAGTTGGAGATCTGTGGAATCAATTCTGGTGCTGAAAGAAGATGGCGAGCAGTGGAAAGATAGAGATCGAGAAATTTAATGGTCAGATTTTTGAGTTGTGGAAACTCAAGATGGAGGATCTGTTGGTGGACAAAGATCAGTGGATCAAAGTAGATCCGGGTACTAAAACAACAAGAGTGCTCGATGAAGAATGATGGAAGTTAGATCGAAAGGTGAAGATCACAATATGATTGTGTGTCTCAGATTCAATATTGTTGAATGTATCAGGGGAAGCTACGATGAAGGCTTTGTGGGACAAGTTAGGGACTTTCTACCAATCTAAGTCTCTAGTGAATAAACTGTTCCTACAGAAAATGTTGTATAACCTGAGGATGAAAGATGGAGACTCGGTGACAGAGCATATGAATGCATTTAATACTATGTTAAGTTAGTTATTATCTATTGCTAATAAAATTTTAGATGAAGATAAGTGCATCAATTTGTTGTGTTTTCTACTAGATTTGTGGAATAGTCTGGTTATTGTAATAGGTAGCAATGCAATTGCCTCGCAGTTTGATGAAATAGTCTCATCGTTGTTGATGGAGAAGATGAGATGGAAAGATATGGAGAGCCAGAATGGTGATGCCTTTTCTATACAAGGATGGTCCCATAATAGAAACAAAAATAAGTCATCGAGTGGGAGATATAAATCTAGAGACAGATTTAAATCTCTAGGAAAATTTGTAAAGGTGCGCTGGAAATGTGGAAAGGAAGGGCACTACAAAAGGGACTGTAAATATAAATCTCCTGACAAAGGATAGGAATCTGATGATGCTCCTTCTGCAGAGGCGAAAACCATCTCAGATGAAGTGGGGATGTGTACTTGGCTTCTTCAAGTACACATGTAGATCATGAAGCATGGTTGATTGACTCAGGTGCATCATTTCACTTGACTCCCCATTGAGAGTGGTTCTATGAGTATGAGAAATATGATGGTGGTAATGTCTTCTTGGGGGATGATAGGAAGGCTAGAATCATTGATCGCTAAAAATTCAAGTTGAAGTTGCAAGCTGGAAGGATTAGAACACTTCCGGGTGTTATACATATTTATTCCTGCATTAGCCAAAAATCTAATTTTTGTAAGAAAGTTGGATGATGAAGGTGTAAAAATAGTGTTCAAGAAAGATACCTGCAAGATGGTTTGGAGAGCACTAGTATTGATGTGGGAATTTCATATTAGAAGTCTATACAAGTTGTAAGGTAGCACTGTTATTGATGGGTGCAATAGTTCTGTGGTTCTTGAAAGTGGAGCGGAAAATCTAGTGGTCTTTGGAGAAAAGACCATCCTATGGCATCAAAGGCTTGGACATATTGGAGAGAAGGGCCTTTGAATACTTCATGGTAAAGGTACGGTAGAAGGTATAAATAATAACTCTCTGGATTTTGATTTCTGTGAAAATTGTGTATATGGGAAGCAGAATTGGGTGAGTTTCCCCTCTGGTGGTAAGAGGGCGAAACATATATTAGAGCTTGTGCACAGTGATGTGTTTGGACCTGTGAAGGCTCCATCACTGGGTAAGTTTGTGTACTGTGTATCATTTATAAATGAATTCTCAAGTAATACATGGATATATTTCCTTAGGAAGAAATCTGAAGTCTTTGACAGGTTTAAAGAATTTAAGGCTCTGGAGGAAAACCAGACAGAGAAGAAGATAAAGGTGTTGAGGATAGATAATGGTGGAGAGTTTTGCAAGAAGGAATTTGAAGAATTCTATAAGAAGTGTGGTATAGCATGACATAAGACTACTCCATAAACACCTGAGAAAAATGGATTTGGAGAAAGAATGAACAAGAGATGGATGGAAAGGGCAAGAAGCATGCTCAATGGTGTCGGGTTAGGACAGGAATTCTGACAGAGGCAGTGGAGACTGCATGTTACATGGTCAGCAGATCACCTTCATCACCGTTGGAGGATAAGACTCCACAAGAGGTATGGACTAGTAAGAAACCCTATCCTTCACATTTGAGGGTATTTGGATGTGATGCATATGTATATATTCCAAAGGAGAAAAGATCAAAGTTGGATAGTAAATCTGAAAAGTGCATCTGTATTGGGTATAAGGATGGTTTAAAGGGTTATAAGCTTTGGAACTCAGTAACAAGGAAGGTTGTGTACAGTCGAGATGTGGTGTTTAGAGAGGTGAAATATGTTATTAAACATGAAGTCCCTTCAAAGGAACCTGGGAATATAGAGTTTGAGCTAAAGGAGGAAGAATCAGACTCTACAACAGAAGAGGAATCAGAAGATGAAGAGGCACAAACTCCTATCGTGAGAAGACCAGTTCGAGAAAGAAGGCAACCAAAAAGGTATAGACCATTTTCTTTTTGTTCAAATTTTTCTTTATCTATTACTGATGATGATCCCATAATTGTGAAGGAAGAAGTAGATTCAAAGGATGGAAAACTCTAGAAAGAGGCCATGGTTGATGAAATGGCATATTTTCATAAAAATGAGGCTTGGGATCTGGTGGAGTTGTCGGCTGAAAGGAAACCCATTGGCAGAAAATGGGTGTTCAAGAAGAAGATAAATGCAAAAGGAAAAGTGGATAAATACAAAGCTCGGTTGGTAGAAAAAGGTTATTCCCAGGTGTCAAGAATTGATTTTGGTGATATTTTTCTCCTGTTGCCAAGGTAGCTTCTATTAGATTACTTTTATCTATTGTTGTTGCTTTTGATTTTGTGGTAGAAAAAATGGATGTGAAGACAAAATTTCTTCATGGGGATCTGGAAGAAGATATCTACATGAAGCAACCTGAAGGTTTTGTGGTGAAGGGTAAAAAAAGAACTGGTATGCAAGTTAAAAAAGTCTCTATATGGGTTAAAACAGTGACCAAGGATGTGGTATCAGAAATTTGATACATTTATACGGGGACTTGGATTCACCAGAAGAAAAGAAGATCACTATGTGTATTTTAAATTAATTGGTGATCATTTTATTTATTTGATATTGTATGTGGATGATATGTTGCTGGTTGGAAATGACAAAGAAATTACCCAGGATTTCAAGACCCAATTGTCCTCCAAATTCGACATGAAATATATTGGTGTTGCAAACTATATTTTGAGCATGGAAATTAAAAGATATCAGCCAAAGAGGAAGCTCTGGTTAAACCAGAGGAAGTATGTCAAGACAATACTGCAAAGGTTTAATATGTAGGATAGTAAACTAGTGAAGGTTCATTTTCCTGTAGGTGTAAATTTATCTGCTGAATAGTGTCTGAAGACACAAGAAGAGGAAGAGGACATGTCCCGTGTTCCATATGAAAGTGCAAGTGGTAGCCTGATGTATGCGATGGTCTATGTTAGAGAAGACATTGCACATGCAGTGGGAGTATTGAGTAGGTTTATGTCAAAACCAGGAAAGGAGCATTGGATAACAATGAAGCGGTTTTTTAGGTTTGCGTGGCACTAGTGATTATGGTTTGTGCTACCAAGGAAGAATAGGATTAGACAAAGTTTTGGATATCCATGGCTTTGTTGATGCAGACTGGGTTGGAGATCTGGATCAGAGAAGATATGCAAGTGGGTATGTGTTTAACCTATTTGGAGGTGCAGTCAGTTGGATGAGTAAGAAACAATTTGTAGTGGCACTATTAACTACAGAGGCGGAATACATGGAAGCCAGTTTGGTTGCAGAGATTGTGTTCAAGTATGGGGTTAGTAAAGGGATCTACAAGAATAAACTGTGACAGACAAAGTGAATTTTTCCTGTCAAAGAACCCTGATTACCGTTCAAAGACAAAGCACATTGATGTTTAGTATCACTTTGTGAGGGATAAGATAGAAGACAAAAGAGTGTTGCTAGTAAAGGTGGACACTTTGAAGAATATTGTAGATGCATTGAACAAATATGTGAGCTCTGATAAGTTCTCTTGGTGTAGAGAAACAATGGGCATTGCAGGGCTGGATAAATGACTAAGCTCTCATGTGGCCCCTTGTGGAAAGAAAACAACAAGTGGGAGAATGTTGGGTTGTGTTACATTCTTTCCACGACCTGCCACCTTAGTGAACTCGAGGGTTAGAGGGTGGGTGGCGGGGGGAGGGGGAGTCCCCCCTTTGTTGCACCGATTGCACAATGGGGGGGTCATAGGGAGTTTGAGGGGGGTAGTTAGCTGCCCCCTACGGGTTATAGGGTAGCTCCTTGGGAAATTTTTTTTTGGACCCTATATTAGGTGGGCAGACCTACTTATGGTTTTGTGCATGATTTTCACACATGATTTTGGGCACGATGGTTTTTGTTCCATGGTATTGGATGCTTCGGTATGTAAATATATGTATTGTAACATTGAAAGGAATATAATGAAAATCAATCTGGTAGTCTCGGTTTTGGGATCTAGGGGAAATCTCTGTGTATATTTGTTTTATGTGTTATGATCTTGCTATTGTTCATTTTTTGTGTTTTAGAATTCATATGCAGGTAATTTCTATATGGGGTTAAAACCTACAAAAACAACCAGTCCTTCCTTTTATATTATCCAGAAAAATGAAGAGACCCAACTTACATCAAATCCACTATAGTTTCCTCTTCGCTCGCATACAAACTCCTCTCTCTTTCTTGCTCAGAATACACCCATACATAGCCTCAATACAATTCCCTCATATATCCTTCTAGGGAAAAAAACCTTAAATTAAACATAACTTCTACCATCAGATCATCTGCCTAATGAATGGATTTGATTGACTATGACATTATAATATTTTACAAGGCAAATTTACATCTATTTTGAGCTTCGGGGGCATTGCCCCTGAACCCCCACTAGGGGGGGCTCACAAAAATCATCATTTCCCCCTAGTGGAAAATAAATGGGTGGAGTTGCCTCCGCATTACGAACTAGGGTCCAATGTGGTGATAGCTATGAATAAATAAGATAATCATGCTCCACACCCAACAATCTCCCTCTTGGAGACTGATTATAACAACTCCACCGCTACTTCATTTGTTGGACAATGACTCCACTTTCGACCTGGTTGTTTCTCATCTTCTCATCATACTTGAAGACCAATTGAAACTAAGAAGAATTTCAGTTTCTCCCTGGTTACAAATTTTGTTAACATATCTGAAGGATTATGGCTAGTGTGTATCTTTTCAAGCTTCAACTGTGCATCTTCCAACACTGGCCGTATGAAATGGTACTTGAGATGTATATGATTAGTATTGGAATGAAATGTAGAGTTATTTGCAAGATGAATGACACTCTGGATTTCACTATATAACCTGCCCAACTCTTGCTTCTTACCCAACTAATCTAGAAACCTTTGTAACCAAATCATTTCTCTACTAGCCTCTGTAACAACGACATACTCTGCTTCTTTCATTGAGAGTGCAACAACACTCTTCAATTTTGAAACCCAACTGGCAGTTGTTCAACCTACAATAAACACATACCTTGTAGTGCTCCTCTTGTTAGATCTATCACCTACCATATTTGCATCAACATATCCTTGTAGATAAATGTTTGAATCACCAAAACGTAATGCTTGATATGTGGTACTCCTCAAATACCTAAGATTCCACTTCAATTCCATTCAATGTTCTTTTCTTGGATTGTTCATATACCTTCTTACAAATCCCACTGCATGTGCAATATCAAGTCTTGTGTAGACCATTGCATACATTAAGCTTCTAACTATTGATGCATATGGAACTTTAGACATATAATCCATCTATTCCTGAGTCTTGAAACACATCTCCTTATTTAGTTTGAAATGGCTAGCCAAAAGTGTACTAATTGGTTTTACATTCTGCATATTAAATCTTTTCAACACATTTTGTATGTACTCACTTTAAGACAATGTTAATTTGCAATTTTTCCTGTCTCTGCTTATTCTCATACGAAGGATTTGTTTTGCAGCACCCAAATACTTCATTGCAAATGAGTTTTCCAATTTTATTTTGAGCACACTTATTTCTTGCATGTTAGAACCTAAACAAGTAGGTCACCTACATACAATAACAACATAATATAGCTACCATAAGTTTTCCTTTTGAGATAAACACAATGATCAAAGTGACATCTTGTATAACATTTTTCAGACATAAATTTGTCAAATTTTAGATACCACTACCTTGGAGATTGTTTTAAGCCATACAAGCTCTTCTTCAACCTGCACATTAGTTTCTCCTTCCCTTTGATGTCGTATACTTGTGGTTGTTGCATATATATCTCTTCCTCAAAATCTCCATGGATAAAGGTTGTCTTTACATCTAATTGCTCAATATTTAAATATTATGTTGCTACTAGACTTAAAATAGTTCTCATTGAAGTCATTTTAACAACAAGATAAAATATATCATCAAAGTTTATACCTTTTTTTGTGAAAACCCCTTCACCACAAGTATATCTTTATACCTTTTTCTACCTTCATCTTCTTCCTTCAACTTGTAAACCCATATATTCTGCAATGTTGTTTTACCTGCAGGCAACCTAACTAAGTCCCAAGTCTGGTTATGTACCAAGGAGTCCATCTCTTATTTCATGGCTAGCTCCCACTTCTTCCTGGTTTCTACCTGTACTTCTTCTAAATAACATTCTGGTTCACCCAAATCAAACAATAATACATAATCTAATGAAGGAGAGTATTGTTCGGGGGGTCTACTTATCCTGGTAGATCTTATAACACCACTTTCAGGTGCTTGAAGTGCATGTTGTTGTTGTGGTTTTTGTTGTTGTTGTTATTCTAGCTATTGATCATTATGATTTTCAGGCACCTTTAATTTTTCTATGATCTCATCAAGCATTGTGTATTCTATATTTTCTTTGTCCTATTTCTTTTCCTGCATTTGATCCTTATAGAAAACATTTTCATTGAATATGAAATCTCTGCTCCTAATGATTTTATGATTTTCATAATCATACAAGTGATAACCAAAACCATTAACATCATATCTAATAAAGGTACATTTATTTGATTTTGTCTCAAGCCTTGTTCTATTTTCTTTATTAATGTGGACAAAGGATTCACAACCAAATGTATTTGAAAATGAGTAGTTTACGTTTTTACCTGTCCATGCCTCCTCTGGAATACCATTGTCCAAGGAATTTGAAGGCCCTTTGTTTATTAGATAAACAACAATATCTACAAAATCTCCCAAAATTGTAAAGGCAATCCTGCATGCAATCTCATGCACCTTGGATGCTCCCTGATTTTCCTGTTCATCCTTTTTGACACACCATTTTCTTGTGGTTTTCATGGAACTGTTTTATCCCTGCAAATTCCATTCTCTGAACAATACTTATCAAACCATTTGTTGCAATATTCACCTCCATTATTTGATTTGAGACACTTCAACCTTTTTCCATCTCATTTTCAACCAAAGCTTTCCATTTCTTGAAAGTATCAAATACATAAGATTTATTTTGAATACAATAAACCAGGTTTTTCTGATTGCATCATTAATAAAAGTAACCTAATAATGAGAGCCACCGAGAGATGATACTTGAGTAGGTCCCAATACATCTGTATGAACAAACTCTAATTTTTCGCTCTTCTTTTCTTTCCCAACTTTAAGGAATCTGACTGTCTTATGTTTTCCATAAACACAATTCTCACAAAATTCCAAATCAACATGCTTCAAACTTGGCAAAAAGTTTCTTGAGTGAAGAATCTACATCCCCTTCTCACTCATGTGCCCGAGCCTATGATGCCACAATGTTGTATATGCTCCTGTAGAGATTAAAGAATTAACAAAATTAGAAATACCATTGCATAAATACAATGTACTAACCTTTTCTCCTTTTGCTATTACCGGGGCTCCTTTGGTGACCTTCCAGGTTTTATCTGTAAAAGTAGTTACATAACCTTTACCTCCCAATTGCCTTTTTGAAATTATTTTTCTTTATATTTGGTACATGCCTTACCTCCTTCAATAGCCATTGGTTTCCATTCTATTGTTTTATGAAAACTTTACCCATTCCAATGATTGTATAGGGCTTATCATCACCCAAATAAACCTGTCCAAAATCTCCTTAAGCATAGTCGTGAAAATGTTTCCTATCAAGTGTGGCATGGAATGAGGCCCCTGAATCTACCACCCAGGCATCAATAATATTTTCTAATGAAAGAACCAAAGCGTCCTGCAACACATCACTTGTCACATTTGCTTCATGATTATTTTCTTTTTGTACGTCTCCTTCTTTTCCCTTCGGAGACTTACAGTCTATCTTGAGGTGTCCTTTCTTCTTACATTTCTAGCACATTATCCTTGATATGGACTTGGATATGCCTTTCCTTGACTTACTGCGATATCCTCAGCTCTTTCCTCTTTCCATTTTTTTTCCCCTAGTCTCTGTAGTGAAATCATTACCTGATGTCTCACTGGAGCTTTTTCGTCACAATTCCTCGCTAAGGATTGCACTGATAACATCATCAAACTTTAAAGTACTAGATCCAGAGATAGAGTTACTAATGGAAATAACTAAACCATTCCAAATTTTTGGCAATGGGCATAGAAATAACAAAGCTCTAACTTCATCATCAAAATTTACCCCTATAGAATTTAATTGAATGGTAACTGTATTAAATTCATTTAAATGATAGGAAACAGATCCACCTTTTGACATTTTCATATTAAATAAATGTTTCATAAGAAATACCTTATTTTAGGCTGAGGGTTTTTCATATAATTTGGCGAATGCCGACACTAAAACCTGTATTGTTGTTTCCTTCGAAATATTAAAGGCTACCGATGCTACTAGGCACAACCGTATTGTTCCAAGTGCCTTTTTGTCGAGAATATCCCATTCTGTGTTTGTCATACTTGTTGGCTTCATTTTATTTTCGCTCAATGGTAGGTACAAATATTTCAGATACAGATAATCTTCCATCTGCATCTTCCACATCTGTTAGTTTTGGCTGTTAAATTTTTTGACCCTAAACCTACCGTGTTTTGCCATTTCTCCCACTCGAACTAGGAACCTTTATCTCCTACGAGTTTATTAGCCAAATAGACCTTTGGCTCTAATACCAGTTTTTAGAAAATTATATACTACAGAGCAATGGAACACATAAAATATTACAGAAATATAAACACAAAAAAACACATAAAACAAGACATAGATATACATGGTTCACCCAATTTTGGCTACGTCCACGGAGAAACAACCAGTCCTTCCTTTTATATTATCCAACAAAATGAAGAGATACAACCTACATCAAATCCATTGTAATTTCCTCTTCTCCCTCACACAATCTCCTCTTTTTCTCGCTCAGAAGACACCCATACATAGTCACAATATAATTCCCTCATATATAGAGAGGGGTTGCCTTCTATGAAAAAACCCTAAATTAAACATAACTTCTACCGTCGGATCATTCGCCTAATGAACGACTCAGATTGACTATGAAATTACAATATTTTACAAGGAAATTTTACATCTATTTTTAGCTTCGGGGGTGCTGCCCCCAAACCCCTGCTAGGATGGGGCTCATAAATCGTTGTCAGCCCCCCTGGTGGCAAACAAATGGGTGGTATTTCTGCCCCATTACGAACTGGGGTCCAATGCGGCGATACCTTTGAATAAATAAGGTAATCAGGCTCCACAACCAACACAACTCTATGCCCAAACCTGCAAATAACTCCTTCCAAAACTTGGAAGAGAAATTTGCATCCTTGTCTGACACAATCTTCTTAGAGACACCATGTAGTCTAGCCACATATCTGATGAATACCTGTGCCACATCACTAGCTAATAATGTAGACTTCACGCGAATGAAGTATGCAACCATTGTTAACCTATCCACAATGACCATGATGGAATCATGTTTCTTCACTGTCTTTGGCAACCCTGTTATGAAATCCATGGAAATGGCATCCCATTTCCATTCCATAATCGCGATCGGTTGTAGCATTCCACCTGGATGTTTTCACTTTTCCTTCACTAACTGACAGTTGAAATATATATCCAAAAACTCTTCTACATCACACTTCAAGTTTGACCAATAGTAAGATCTCTTCACAGTGATTAGTGTCTTCTAGTAACCTAGGTGACCTGAATATGGTTTTGTATGAAACTCCCTTAAGATCACCTTCTTGAGCTCATTTCTATCTGGTACATATATCCTGTCTTGGAACTTGACCAATCCATCTACTTTAAGACAATATTTCAAGTCTTGTGGACCTGCACCTGTACCTATTCCTGTACCTGTATTTCCACTTCTACATGTGCTTCCACCTATACCTGTACCACTACATGTACCTGTACCTACACCTACACCTCTACAAGTACCTACACCTGTAAGTATACCTTTACGATCACCCTGTTGCAACCTATGCATAATCTCCATATATATGACATGTTGTTGTCTTGCTTGCAAGATCCTATCCTGTAAATCTGTCCCATAAGAGCTCATAGTTTCCAATTGATTCACCTATACCCCCCTGCTAAGAGCATCTGCCACTCGATTCTCCTTTCCTTTGATGTATCTAATCTCGAAGTCAAACTCACTGATCGTGGCCAACCATCTAGCCTGCCTGGCATTTAGATTCAACTAACAAAAAAAATACCTTAACCCAATGTGATCATTCATAAGCACAAGCTGTTTGCCAAGAAGATAATGTATCTACATATTTAATGCATGTATAATCACTACCAACTCAAGATCATGCATGGGATATTTCTACTCATGCTCGTTTAGTTTCTGGGATTCATAACAGACCACTCATCCATCCTGCATAAGGACTCCACCAAGCCCTATCTTGCAACATCTATACATACTACATACTCTTTTTCTAGATCTGCAATATGTAGTATTGGTGCATGTGTCAGAAGCTACTTAAGATGCTCAAATCTAGCCTCACACTCCTTAGTCCATTTGAAATTCTTACCTTTCCTCTATTATGATGTAATGGGATAAGTAATCTACGATAATTTCATGATGAATCTCCTATAGTAGCATGCCAAACCCATGAAAGATCTCATCTTATCCACACTCTTAGGAGCTACCCACTCCATGATGGCCCTTATCTTCTCCAGATCCACTGCAATGCCCTCCTTGGAGACAACATGTCCCAAGTAATGTACCTCAGTCTGAAAGAAACTACATTTGATGAGCTTAGTAGACAACTGATGCTCTCTCAACAACCTCAACACTGTTGCTAAGTGATCTCCATTCTCTTCCTCATTTTTAGAATATGTTGGTATATCGTCAATGAACATAATAACAATTTTTTCCAAATATGGATGCAACGCGCTATTCATGAAACACATGAATGTAGCTGGAGCATTAGTTAAGCCAAATGGAACCAAAAAAAAAACTCATAATGCCCATACCTGGTCCTGAACGCAGTCTTGTATATGTCCTTCTCTTCGATTTGTACCTTATGGTATCCAAATTTCAAGTCAATCTTCAAGAACACTGCTTCTCCCTTCCACTGATCAAACAAGTCATCAATCCTCGACAAAGGGTATATGTTCTTGATAGTTAGTTTGTTAAACTGCCTATAATCAACGCATAAACTGGGAGTACCATCTTTCTTCCTCACAAACAAGACCGGTGTGCCCCATGGTGATACACCTGGCCTAATGTATCCTTGGTCCAACATTTCCTTCAGCTGTAATTTTAACTCAATAAACTCAGGTGTGCTCATCATGTAAGGTGCTTTCAATGTCGGAGTGGCCCTTGACACTAACTCAATAGAAAATTATACCTCCCTATGAGGTGGAAACACTGTAATATCCTCAGAAAATACATCCCTAAACTGCTGTAAAACTGGGTACCTATTCAACACATCTACATCCTCAACCTCCTTACCCTTATCACTAGAAATATCTACTACAAATAGCTTTCACCCTTTCCTGTGGCTACACTTTTCTTGCATAGTTGTCACCATCCTAACCGATGTGGCTTTATTCTTACCTTGCAAGAATCTTGGTTCTCCATTATCATCAACACACTCAATAACTTTTTCATAGTAGTCAAGCTTGGTTTTATGTAAATACAACCAATCCATGATCAATAAAATACTATATGAACCCAAAAGTAAAACATTCAAATGTTTTGCGGTAGGCATACCATTTAAGTCAAATGCACAAGATATTAACCAATAATGAACTCACCTCTTCATACTTGTAGCCAATTGAACTAACCAAGACTCTACATGAAACTCCTTATTCAAACCACACTTACCCACCAAGTCAGGACTAACATAGCTATAATTAGATAAGGGTTAATCAAAATAGAAATAACTTGATCCACAACTGCATAGATACGGGGAATACTCTGGCCTACATATCCAATAGTCTGTGCCTTCTATACATTTTATATCTAAGGCCTAACACTTTGATGCTGCGAACAATCTCTCCTAAGGTGATCCTTGCCACAAGTCTAACAATGCATAAGCTCCTTACTTTGCTCCTGAGGGTGATGTCCCTATCCTCTATCCAATGCATTGAAATTCTTAAGTGGTGCAACATTCTCCTTGTTATCTTTACTCTGTGGCCTTGCTCATTTTTTATCCCATTTTCCTTTGTTATTTACATCACCTCTCCAGTCTGACTTAGTCTTAGTTCTATGCTTTGATTGTTCATAGTAGTGTCTTAGTTTTTGAATGGCCTCCTCCAATAATCTAGTCTCATCTAATTTTATCACATCTTTGAATGAAACAAGTAATCCACTAATGAACCTTTGAACCTTGGCCTTTTCCTCAATAAGATAAGGCAGATACCTTAGGAACTCCAAGAATCTTCTAGTGTACTCATCATTTGTCATGGCACCCATCTTTAGTCCATAAATTTATTTTTCCCTGTCATCAAGGTACCTTTCTGATAATTACTTCTTCTTAAATAGCCACTCAAACTCACTCTAAGACAAGTAATCCTCATGAATACACATGAAATTCTTCACATATTCCCACTAAATGTCCACTTTACCTTTGAGATTGAAGGTAGCTACTCTAGCTTTCATGTTCTCTAAGTATTCATGCAACCTAAAGAATTTCCTCATGCCAAGAAACCATGCCTCTGGATCCCATGATTTCTTCACTTCCCCATCAAAAGTAGGTGGCTTTGATTTCCTAAATTCATCTGGAAAATACCCCCTATCACTTCTTCTGTAAGGATGATGACAATCATAGTGCGTATATAAATCAGAACTATAATCATACTTATGTTTGTCCCTTCTCCTCTCCGGAGTGTCCAACAATCTGCCATCTCAGATGGTGTCAGATCGATCTAACCTGTGTCTACTATGAGACTTGTTACCATATGCCCCATTACTTTTGTCCTCCTACTCATGACTGATCCAGAGCAGTCCTTGTCACTGTAAATCTGATAAGCTTTGAAGTATTACTACATTCACCTTTGCTAACTTTCCCTGTGACTGCATGATTCTTTCATTATTTTCCTTACAACTCCTAATCTCTTACTTTAAACTTCTCAGTGTCACTGCCAAGTCAGAAGAGTTCCCAAAACTATACTACTCTTCGGATTCATAGGGAGAGTCTTTGTAGTCAACCATATTGCTAGCCATTTGATATTTCTTCCAGCAAGGCTTAGTATCTCAAATAATCCAAATCATAATAAACCAACATACCTTAGTATAACTTGGGGAGGATACTTGTCTACAAGATTACCAAATCAACGTGATACATGTATAACATAATCATAACATCATATAGACATATGCAAGTAAATGTATCAACTCATAAACATTACTCTAACTAGGGTCTAGTCATTAATGCAAGGACATATCAACAATGCATGCTATGACCTCATGCATGAATACAACCATTATTCCATTGTGCACATTGCCACATGCAACCAAAAATATGCATAAGAAATTCCAAACCAACTACAAATACACATAACCGCATGTAGGCAAACATATTCGATCAATTCTTGTAATCAATCTACAAGACTAATGCATGTAATCAAAATATTCAAAATGTAACCTAACATACAAGTATGTAAGTAGGTACCATGAAATCAACATGTAAGTGACATATAATCCATACACAATCAGTCACATACTTATTTCAAATACATTTCATGAAATCAATAACAAATTCTCCATGATAACAATACTACAACCCTGATCTAACATCAAGCCATTGCAACAAGTATAAAAGTGTAAGAGACACACATGCATGCATGACCAACACATAGCCAATCCAGTTGTTGAGCATTGGAAAAGGTATGTATTTATCATTTATTTCTTTATCTTTTCCTTTAAATCATAACTTCTTTACATTCTAAGATGGTAATATGTTAAGGAATTATGATAGAATTAAGGAGATTTGTGATTGATGCAAAATGACTAATTACTGTCTTTTTCTACACAGAAAGTGAAGACAATGGAAAATCACTATTTCGGAGGAAAAGACAAAGAAGAAGCAATTGTTGTCCCTTTGACAGGAAGTTGTATCTAGAGGAGGAAATCAAGATCGGAGTGCATGCTCTAGGAAAAGGAAGAGGAAACGTGGCATCAGCACAAGAGGACAAAACAATAACTGAAGATCAAAGATATGGCAAATCCCTTAGGATACTTTGATCCCGAGGGATCGCTGCTTCAAGAATTATCTGTTTTTTTTATAATTCCACCTGGCCATTATAAAAATGAATAGTGCTGTTAGCCCAAGGGGCAGATTTATTTTCAATTTGTAGAACTTACTGTTGTAATCTCAACATTGATCAATAACTCTCTTTAAAGAGCAATAGTTGTAACTCTCCCATTTATGATTAATATATAACTTAGTTGTTGTTCCATTATCTGATCTTAGAGTAACCACAGTAGTGCTTCCCTAGTGGCTAAGGGCCTTGCCCTAGTGGATCACTTGCTTCTTGTATCATTATTTTACGATTACAATCGTGTGTGGTTTGATTTCCTTTGCATTTCTTTAATTCGATTTCCTCAGTAATATTTTGTTTCTAAACATTTCACTGAATTGCTTTGTTATATCGAAATCGCAATTGGATAGCAAGATTGTTATTTACAACCGAAATGTTATGTTGTTCCTTCTGAAATAATATTGCACTGCCTAATTCGTATTATGTTGTTCATTTACAGATTGATATTGTTGTTCATTTAGCTATGGTTCACTTACAATTGTGATTGTTTTTCATTTGATTACTGTTACATTATAACTGCAATTGTCATTCCTTTATAACTGTGGTTAATGTCCATTATGCCAGAATAAGGATACTGATTCAATTACTCTATATTCGCTGTGTGGTTACACTTAATTCGGTTTGCTGTTCCTTTATTAGTTAAAGATTGTTGTTCGATTCCTTTATTAGTTGAAGGTTGCTATTCAATAAATTTCAGTTAATATTGCTGCTCAATCCAGTCATGTAGATTAAGATTTGCTATTCGATCTTTTCAATAGATTAGTTGTTGTTCCTTTTCTATTAATTGAATTGTTATTTCCAGCATTTTCTTTGGTGTGAATAGAAAGATCTAAAACTGTAACGAACATTGACTACTGCTGTCGAGTTCTCAGATTGGAGGTCTTGTCTGTGATTGATTTTCATTTACATCAGTTTACAGGGGAAAGAGTTATCATTACTGCATCCTTGAGTAATGATTGTTGTAGTTTCTTGAGTGAATGATTTAGTTACAAAGAATTTAAGTTTCTTGCCATTACAATTAGATTTTATTTCCAACATTCATTTACTTTTGCAAAGCACTATACTACAAGCATTACTCTTAAATAAGTGATTGTCTCAGACTAAGTACACTCTTGAGATAAAAAATCGTACTTGGATTGATAATTAATGTAGGGTAAATAGGGGTTAAAAGACATCTTTTTATCGCTCAACATTTTGGTGTCATTGTCGGGGAGAGTGTAGCCATTTGTTTCTTTTGAAAAGAGAGTAGTGTAAGTACCTACTAGGAGAGAGTTGGGTTTTAAAAACGGAAGGTAAGAACCTATGTACGGAGCATGTAACAACCCTGCTCCCTTGCCCGCTTTCCTACAGATTTGTTGTTATCTTAGGTAGCAATAAGTATCTGATCTATGTGCATGACTAAGAAAAAAAATCCTGAAAAGAATCCAAAACCACTACCCAAACCTGATAAAGCTAAGGGGCTGGTGACCCTTGGCTGATCGATCTTTATAGGCGAAATCCTTAAAAAAGCAGAAACTTAGCTGTCAGTAGGCCCTAGAAAGGCTGCTTCTAGACAACCTACCAGTTCCCTTCGAGCCACAAAATCACCATTTGTAGCCTTTGATGAGGTGCACAACCAAATAGAGGAGCAATATTTTCAAGAAATTGAGAATTCTAGCCCAAAATCGTTACAAGAAGGGAACCTTAGTAATCTCTGTGAAGGAGGAGGAGAAACAGGGGAAACCAAAGAACCAAGATCTCCTCTTGGAATAGTTCAGCCATTAAGTAGCCCAGATAAGGGAAGTGTTGTCAAAATCATCTAGAATAAAGTTGAAGAACCTGAAGAGCTAAAATCCCCCCAGACATTAGTTCAGCAAGGAACTCTCATCATCCCAGACAAAGGAAGTGTTGTTAAGACCATTCCTACTCCTTCTAACCAGCCTAGGAATACACTCCTAGAAATCCCAGAAGGACATTGGCACATATTTCACTGAATGGCCCAAAACCAACAAACACCTCAAACCTCCACACTGCAATATCCCATTGTAGATACTACGGTTAATGCACCTATGAAGGTCGTTTCTCTTCAACATATTCCTACATTCCATGGCCTAACATCGGAAGATCCAGACACATTTTTATTTGAATTCAATGTACTATTCTAGGGGTATGACTATACCACCGATCCCCAAAAGCTGAAATTATTTCCCTGTACATTAAAAGGGGTTGCTTTACAATGGTTTATGGGTTTAGGTGGAGGTGTTATAAATGACTGGGATCAGATGAAAGGTGATTTCCTGAAGAAATATCAGGATTATAGTAGGTATACAGAGTTAAAGGATGAAATATTTCATATGGTAGACAAAACCTAATGAGACACTAGAAGAATATGTTGAACGTTTCAAGTATAATCTTCAGATCTCCCTATGCATCATTACCATTACTTAAAAATGTATTAAAGACAACATTAATTAAAGGGATGAAGGAACAATGGATTGAAACACTAAATATTATTCGAAAAGGTGACATCTATCAAGAAAATTTTGCTAACATTATTGATTTATGTATCAGGAGTTCACAAGGCTAAAACCAGTTGAACGTGACATGTTCATGAGGGACAACAAGATCTCCGGTGGAGGAGTAACCCATGCAGAAGTCGAGAATTTATTGGAGAATTTCAAAACTGATATATTGGGGAATTTGACAACACAACTCGATATTATGAAAGAGAAATAGAAACAAGCAGAAGCAGAGAAAAACCTGGCAATATTCTGCCCTAGATGCAGAAAGAAACACAACCATAAAGAGTGCCCAATAGATGTAATTCAAGTCTGCGCTATCTGTACAAAAGATCACTCCATAGAGAACTGTCCCTCACTCCCGAGTTTGAAAGAAGTGTACAAGGAAGTATAGGAAGAACCAAAACCAGTGTACCTACTCAATCAGCACCATCAATGGTAGCCTCGACAACGAGGTATGCCCTCCGATCCATCTTCTTCTTTCCAGCCTCCAGAATATCATGCTCAACAATATAATACAATGTGGCAAAATCAGCCTCCCTTTTCAAACTGGTCACAACAACCATTTCCTTTATCACCATGGCCAAATCAAACAATCCAATCTAATTGGCCAAATTTTCACTACTCTCCACCATACTGGCAAAACAATGCATATCCAACACAATGGTCCCCTCCCACTTCGCAGAGTCAAGCCTGGCAGACAAATTGGCAAAGACCGATGAATCAGCCAGCTGGAACCATCCCACTCCCTCAACCAACACTGCCAGTGCCATATACACTACAACAAATTCCCTAGTCCAACATAAGACCGCAACTCCTAGCCCAACCCAACTCGAACCCAAATAACAAATCAGTTCAATCTGTTCAAATAATCAAAACACCAAAACTAGAAACCAATCTAAGGCAGTGCAACGACCTTCAACTAAGGTCTAGGCACATTATAGAAATTGAGGGAGATAAAAATGTTCAAGTTGAAAATCAGTTACCCACAGAACAACCACTACAAGAAGAAGATGTGGTCAGACAACAAACTTACGATCAAGCAACCACGTCTCCTCCCCCATTCCTAGAATGATTAATCATACCACGCCCTATAGAACATCCTGACTTTGATATTCTGGGAGAAATTAGAAATTTTTGTATAAAATCCCACTCCTCCAAGCTATCCAAGATATCCCAATATATGAAAAAACCATCAAAGAGTTATGTATAAGGAAGCCAAAGAGGAAAATAACAACTAACCCAATTGTCCAAGTAGTTGGCACCCTATCTGATCTGTTATCAAGAAGAGAAGCACCTGCCAAATATGAAGACCCAAGGAATCCTATAGTGACAGTGCAAATCAGTGGACAAACCTTTTCAAATGCGCTAGTTGATTTAGGGGATGCAATTAATATTTAAACAACCACCACTTGTCAAAAACTGGAAATTACATCAGTGGAACCAACCTCCACCTTATTATAACAGGTTGACCAATTAGTAGTGAGGCTACTAAGGTACACTACACGATGTAATGGTATTCTTTGATTCCTGGGAATACCCTGTCAACGTTTTGATAATAAACCCAAAAAACTGACTCGATGGACACCCGTTAATCTCAGGTAGACCTTGGCTTGCGACTGTTGATGCTTGTATTGGCTGCCAACAAGGTAGTATGACAATAAATAGAGGGAGTAATATCAAGAATCTAACTCTATACCCTCTAGCCTAGCCAAGTGTAACAATAATAAAAACTAACAAACAACTTATATCATACCTCATAGAAAACATTAGGTCCCCATTAACAATAGAAGATGCCCTCGATTTTAAAGATCAAACAGAGGATGACGTTATTAACAACTTCATTAACCAATCTGAATCTAGATCCCATGTACAATGTCACATGATAGAGGCATCATTTGACAATGAAATAGAAGAAGATCCCCTCAAAGACACTCATGATTAAACAATACCCACTACCTCTATTTCAAATAGAAAAACTATAGAGATTGAGCTAGGAAAAACCTTGAACATTAACAATAACCTGACTCTTGAATAAGAAGAAAAGTTGGTCCAACTATTGAGAAAATATAAGGAAGCTTTTTGCGTGGGATCATTTGGACATGAAGGGAATTGATCCCCAACTGTGTACGAACCACATTTATACATAAAAAGATGATAGACCCATTCGCCAACCCCAATAGAGACTCAACCCTCACCTGAAAGATGTTGTGAAAGCTTAGTTACAAAAACTTTTGGATGCAAACTTTATTTATCCAATCTCCAATAGAAAGTGGGTCTCTCCACTAGTAGTGGTGCCAAAGAAGAATGGAAAGTGGAGGATTTGTGTAGATTAGAGAGAATTAAACAAAGCAACCTAGAAAGACCACTTTCCCCTTCCATTCATTGATCAGGTATTAGACACATTAGCAGGAAAGAAATTCTTTTCTTTCTTGGATGGCTTTAGTGGATACAATCAGATTCAGATTGCCCGTGAAGACTAGGACAAAACTACGTTTACCTGTCCTTGGGGAACATTTGCTTACAGAGTCCTACCCTTTGGCCTATGCAATACCCCTACCACATTTCAGAGGGCCATGCTCAACATCTTTTTAGATTTAATAAATGAAGGGCTTGAAGTATATATGGATGATTTCACACCATACGGAGATGATTTTGAACCAGCACTAGATACATTGGAAAAGGTGTTGCAACGATGTATTTCCACTAGGATTTGCTTGAGCCATGGAAAGTGATATATGATGATGACTGAAGGGCTCATCCTAGGTCATTATATCTCAGAAGTTGGAATACAGGTAGATCCGGCCAAAATTCAAATAATTTTGTTAATACCTACTCCTACCACACAGACAGAGGTACATAGTTTTGTTGGATTTGCTAGTTATTATAGGAGATTTATAGAACATTTTTCTCAAATAGTTGCACCTCTATACATACTGACAAGGAATGTTGATTTTGTTTGGACAGATAAATATGACCATGCTTTTGAGGATCTAAAAAGGCTTGTGTCAAGAGCCCCAGTGCTCAGAGGCCCAAACTGAGGCCTATCATTTCAAATTTCATCAAATGCTTCAGACACAACTATTGGAGCAGTCCTTGGGTAGGAAGAAGAAAAAAAACCATATGCAATCTATTATATTAGCAAGAATTTGTCTCCTACTGAGCTAAACTATACCGTAACTGAAAAAGAGTTTTTAGCGGTAATACATGCTGTAAATAAATTTAGGCATTATATCACTAGATATCCTGTTTTTTTATATACAGATCACTCTACCATAAACTATTTAGCAAATAAACCTATTACAAATGATAGAGTAACAAGATGGTTGATTTTATTTCAGGAATTTGACATCACAATAAAAGATCGACCTGGGAGAGAAAATCATGTAGCTGATTTTCTCTCACAAATGTCGAAGCCAGCAGATGCAGCAACAGTCGAAGATCGATTCCTAGATGAACATTTGTTTGTTGTTACTGTCAAGACACCCTAGTATGCTGATGTTGCAAATTATTTAGCAGTAGGCAAATTGCCAAAGCATCTAACCCCCAATGAACGAAAATAGATTGTGCAACGTAGTACCTAATTTTCTTGGATTGGGGCCTACCTATTTCATATAGGGTTAGATATGCACATCAGAAGATGCATCCGTGAAGACAAAATACTTGACATTCTAAAAGCCTGTCATGAAAGACCATGTGGCAGAAACTTTGCAGATCGAAGGACTGGTCATAAGGTTTTGCAAGCAGGCTATTACTGGCCCACAATCTTTAAAGACACTAAGAAATTTGTTTAAGCCTGTGACAGTTTCCAAAGAGCAGGAAGCCTTGGATAGTCCGGCGAAATAGCCTTTAAACCCACAGTTAGTAATCAAACCATTTGAGCAATGGGCACTCGATTTTGTTGGCCCTATCAACCCATCATCAAATCATAAAACATATATTCTAGTAGCAACAGATTATGTTACTAAATGGGTTGAAGCAGAGGCACTTCCAAGAGTTACAGAGGACTTTGTGATTCATTTCCTGCTCCAAATATTTGTGCGATATGGCCTCCCAAGGGAAATAATCACGAACGGAGGACCACAGTTTGTAGGTAATAAAATCACTGCAACATTAAGAAATTATCACATTCAGCAAAAAATTACCACTCTGTATCACCCATAGGATAATGGCCAAGTAGAGAGCATGAATAAAGTGATCAAGGCAATATTGACAAAAGCCATTGCATCACACAGGCGTGATTTGGATTAAATATTGTTAGAGGCCTTATGGGCATGCCTAACAACATGGAGAAACACCACCGTTTATTCATCATATCAGCTAGTATTTGGAAAGGAACCCATCTTTCCAATAGAGTTCAAAATAAAAACATTAAGAACAACACAGGAGATCGGTCTGGATTTAAATGAGGCCCAGACTAATAGATTACAGGAAATTAATGAGCTAGTTGAAATTAGGCTTTCGACTCTTAAACACACTGCATTAATTCAACAACAGAGAGAAAAATGGCACGACACCCTGATCAAAAAGACAATCTTCCACGAAGGATATTGGGCACTCCTATACGATTCCAGGTTTCAGGATTTTCCAAGAAAACTTCAGACTCAATGGCTTGGACCATATGACATCCAGAAAGTGCATGACAATGGCACCATTACTTGCACTACTATTGGCGAATCTGGACATACCTTTAAAGCAAATGGCCACCGAGTGCGATTGTACCATAATCCGCTTACTCGGGAATCCTTCTACCAGTAGCTCTGGAAATATTCTAATATGCAGATTCTTGCTGAGGAAAATAATCCTTCCTCAGCATTGGTTCACTAAGTAATTTCATTGTTCTTAAATTTTGTACATAATTTTTTCTTTTTTCTTTGCTTGTATAAACTACTTTCTGTACAGATTTTTGCATTTCTACATTTTTTGCATTTTGTTGTTCCTTTCTGAAGGAACAACATTTTCTCTTTTTTTTTTGTCCCTTTTCGAAGGAACAACACTTTTGCATTTTGTTGTTCCTTTTTGAAGGAACAACATTTCCGCATTTTTGTTGTTCCTTTTCGAAGGAACAACACTTTTGCATTTCGCTATTCCTTTGCGAAGGAATAACATTTCTGTCTTTTTGTTGTTCATTTCTGAAGGAACAACACTTGCATTTTGCTATTCCTTTCTGAAGGAATATCATTTTCTCGTTCTTGTTGTTCCTTTCCGAAGTAACAACACTTTCATTTTTTTGTTGTTCCTTTCCGAAGGGACAACACTTTTGCATTTTTCTATTCCTTTCCGAAGGAACAACATTTCCGTCTTTTTGTGGTTCCTTTCCGAAGGAACAACACTTTTGTTTTTTTTTTGTTCATTTCTGAAGGAACAACATTTCCGCCTTTTGTTGTTCCTTTCCGAAGGAACAAAACTTTCATTTTTTTTGTTCCTTTCCAAAGGAATAGCACTTTCGTTTTTGCTATTCCTTTTCGAAGGAAAAACACTTTCGTTTTTGTTGTTCCTTTCCGAAGGAACAACACTTCCACCAAATTTTTTTGTCGTTCATTTTAAAGGAACAAGCCTCTGCATTTTTTTCTTTCCCGTTCCTTCCGAAGGAACAACAGTTTTGATTTTGGATGATCTTAGGCTGTTCTGCCAAAGGATCGGTCTTTTATTTTGTGCTTAATTTATTTGTTGTTCTGTTTAAGGAAAAAGTTTTGTTCCTCTTAAGTAACAACAGTTTTGAGTGTATTTTTTTTCTTTTGCTTGCGATTCCTCTTAAAGGAATCACAGCTTTTGCGTATAGATGTTCTTTTGTTGTCCCTCTTAAGGAACAACAATTGTTCCTTTTAAGTAACAACACTTTTTGAGTGCAAATTTTTTATTTTTATGTGTGTGTGTGTGTGTTTCATCATTTAGAGAATTTTTGTGAATGATGGTTCATTTAAGGCACAACTATACATTTATGCAAGAACACAAAAACTAGAGGATACTGAAATCAACAAACCAAAGAAAAATCGTTATCTTTAGAGAAAATGCTTTGAATCGTTAAAGAAAAAAAAGGAAAGGACACAACTATTTATATCACTTTGTTGTCTTTATTTTCATTAAAACCAATTTGATTGGCTATTTTTATCATGTTGGTTCTTTCTTAAATCTTCATAATTCTCTTTGATCATTATTATTGAATACGAATAAGGGAATATTTTCCTCTATTGAGATGTTCAGAGTTCTTCCACCATCCCTACTCTTAAGGAGTGTTGAGACACCCTCTGTATATAAATAGGAAAGTGATATATAAAAGAAAAGAGAAAAATATATGATTACTAACATGATTTGTCAGATGAAGGATAGGGGGCCTCATCAAGAGCTAGCCTACCATGATCATAAGGAAGCAAGTGAAGTGGCATCCCCACTATGGCCACCACACCAGGGAGATGATCCAAGAGGCATATCAAAAAAATAAAAAAAGGTCCTTGGAACAGGAGGTCTCATCATGAGCTGGCCTGCCCACCTTTTACTCCTTCCTGGTGAATGGCAATGTGATTCATCTGGTTACCAAGCCAGCACAATGGCCTCCATTTTGACATTGCACAACACTTTCCTAGGCATACACAAAGGATTATGGTTCCAAGGGTGAAACAAGCAACTCTGTCAAGGTTATGGACACCTGTGGGTAACAGAGCTCTGCTGATGGTATTGAAGTCATATTTTTCATACACCAATAGTCATTATAAACCCTTTTTTTTATATCTTTATATTGATTTCAAATGAGATTATGTTATATAACCCTTTCAAACCTTTTATACATGAAAAATAATTTATAAATCAATCATAATGGTTAAAGTGGATAATGACCGCATAAGAACTTTTACTTACGTCAGCTGTCCTATCCTCTATTTTCGCATCATATCATGACATTTCCATATCTATTTGTGACTTCCATCATAAGCCTCGATTTCATTAGTTCGTTGATTTTTGTAATCATGTCATGGATATATACGTTGTTCCTTTATTTTATTGTACGACTATAGTCCAGCATGCTACTCCTTTATTTGTCGGCCGAGGATGGCTTATCACATTTCAGGGGGACACGAGTGACCTCCATAATACACTGGCATACGTGTCAATTCCTTATTTGGAAGTACCATGACTCCATCAAAACTCGGGAATAGCAAGTTTAACGATATTGATATTTCCCAAAATGCACAGCTTGTTGTTCCATCGTCATTTCTATGTTTTTTCTCTGTAAAAATTAACAGTGTGCTAAGCTTGAACAAAATGGGAGGTAGATCAATATGAAGTGAACAACAGGTGTTAATGATCTCTGACACTTCATGCGAAATTTTAGTAAAATCGGGATGGATTGCCTACATTAATCGACTACATCAGTCTAATGAAATGGTGGCCATTGAATTTCTGTAGAATTTGCAGGAAGATTGTTCCATGGTGAGGGGGAGGCAAATAATAGTAACAGATGTGATAATTACTGAAGTATTGGGACTGCCAGCTATTGGACCAGTATCGACCTAGAAAAAAGTGAGACTTCAAGATGCTGTAACCATCTTCCAGGATGAAGGATAGAGCCTTACTATCAAAGGAAAAGGAGTCTTGCCTGCAACCCTAGGAGAACCATGGGTAGAATTAGCCAAGATTGTGCAAAGCTATATCACTTGCGATGGCAGAAAAGACGTGGTAAGACCATGTCATCTAAAATTGTTAGTTGTATTAAAACAAAAATGTGTTGTGAATTTGCCTGCATACTTAAATTTTTTATTACATGATGCCACTCAGAGTATAAGAAAATCTTATCATGTAGAAACGGTAGTAAGTCATCACGACTTAATTAGGCTAATAGTTAGTTATAGTCTCTTTCAACAATAGAGTAATTGGGAAGAATTGGTTTTCTCAATAGATGGGCGATTGGCCTTACTAGCCCCAAAACGAAAAGGCACTGCTAGCACATCACTTAGACCGTAGAAATGCAAACAGTCTACTAGACTAGGGAGAAGTAGAGGAATGTTGGGAAATCCCCAAGAAAACAGTAGCTAGCCATTAGAGATATATGACTTAGAGGACGAGCAACCCCCACAAATTGAAGGAGGGGAAAATGAAGAAGAAGAATTAGAAGAAAATGAAGAAGAGGAACTAGAAGAGGAAACTGATCACTCTAGCGAGGAAGAAGAGGAGGAAGAGGAGGAAGCAGAACCACCCAGCGAAATCCCATTACAAAACCCTCTACAAGAAGATGAATTGGCCCAAATTTTTGCCAACATGGGTGAGTACATCCATCCCCACAACCCACTCAACCTTGATATTGAGGCATCGCAGTTACAAGAACACTCTTCTCATAGTAAGAATGCATCTGAGGAGATGGGTGATGAGGAAGAAGAAGAAGGGCAATTGCAAGAACACTCTGCTCACAGTAAGAGTGCATCTAAAGAAATGAATGATGAAGAAGAAGTAGAAGCAGAAGCCACCTGAGAAATAGTAGATCAAACCAAGGTTTCCTCCCCAGAGAAACCTAATCAAGAGGACTAGAACACTGAAGAAGTGTTCCAAGCAGAAAACATGGAGATAAGCTAGGGTGAGGGTATAATCCCTGAAGAACAAAGCCCAAGCACAAGAAAAGAAATAGTTGTTCCTTCAAAGAAATGAATGAAATCAAAAGGCTGCGAAAGGAACAACAAAGGCTACTAAATGTAGTAAAGCAGCTCAGACAACAAATAAGGGTCCTAAAAATGGGGAGAATCTAAAAAAGAACCCCTAGAACAAAGGATGCATCCACTTAGAAAAAAACCCATAAGATGAACACCAAAAGAACTCAAACTAAACCCATTATCATTCCAGACCACAAGGAACATCATGTGGCTATTACAAACGCAGAGGCCCAAACAGAAAACACACCAGTCTGTAATAAGGACATCCAGACAGAGGCATTGTCTTCTAGCATCACGACCGATTGGACAGTTCATGAGAAGGAAACACAGACTATAGGAACCAGATGTCACAATAAGGAGGTCTAGGTAGATCTCCAGCCCAAATTTTTTTTGATGGACAATGATACAAGGATAGTGAGACTTCAAAAGGATCTGGCACAAGCCGAAGAAACAATAGAAAATTTCACAGAGGAAATTGTTCCTTAGGAGAAATATCAGAAGTTACAACAACAAGTAAATAATATCAATGCATCAGAGAGCGAGGCCGTTGATAGATGGCGAAGGGCAAAGGAAAAAGTTAAAAAGGTAAGCAATAGACTAGACACAGTTATGAGTCAAATGGATACCCTATGTTCTCTATATATTGATGTTCTAAAATGTAGGGCACCTACCAAAAATTATGCTTTGTTTTTTATGAAAAGGTACTTACAATTAAAAATTAAGGTTGTCAAGGCAGGGGTTCCTATAGAGTTAAAAATTATTTATGATTTCATAAACTGCTATAATCATTATGGGGTGAAAGTCCAGCGATTGCTATGTGAGTTTTATTTGCATAATCTTGTGTTGGACGGTGAAATGGAAGAGAACGCTAGCCCTTTTGTGCGTGATATCTAGCTTCAGGCATTCATCTCTTTTGTTGTTAACCAGATAAAGTGGCTTAAAGCCCATAATACCTTTAAGAGACAGGAGAATGGGTTAGATCTTTGGGTAAGCAATGAACCAAGAAACCCATTACAACTGTGGAATAAGCATAGAAGCTTAATGAGAAAGAAGGGTGTGATCCAGACATTGGGACCCATTCACACAACAGTAGTCCAGCAAGGGGTAGAATACTTCCTATCCATCAAAGACCTTTCCATAGTAGTAGCTAACCTCCAATGGAAAACTTCCAATCAGAACGTTTAGGACAGAGAACCATTCAATTATGAAAATTTTAAGTTAGCTGTTGATCGCCTAGTTACCTATAGTAACCTTATCTTGAGAGAAGGCCCGTATTGGTTAGGCTGTAGGTTTCGAAGTCCAATCATTTGGTATCCTGCACCAGGGTACAAGGCTCTATATGAATTGCCTGAAGGCTAGACAGGGCATATTTTTGAAGTTTTAGCCACACATCATGATTTTATACCACTGCATGAAAATCCTTCTCCAACCTATTCCCTAACTGCCTCGCATGTAAATTACAATGTTTTCATGAGGGCATGAAAAAGGGTAAGCAGGAGGGTGTGTTTAACATTGGAAAAGGTATGAATTTATCATTTATTTCTTTATCTTTTCCTTTAAATCATAACTTCTTTACATTCTAAGATGGTAATATGTTAAAGAATTATGATGGAATTAAGGAGATTTGTGATTGATGCAAAATGACTAATTATTGTCTTTTTCTACATAGAAAGTGAAGAAAATGGAAAATCACTATTTCGGAGGAAAAGACAAGTAGAAGCAACTGTTGTCCCTTTGACAGGAAGTCGTATCCAGATGAGGAAATCAAGATCGGGGCGCATGGTCTAGGAAAAGGAAGAGGAAATGTGGCATCAACGCAAGAGGAAAAAATGATAACTAAAGATCAAAGATATGGTGAATCCCTCAGGATCCTTTGATCCTAAGGGATTACTGCTTCAAGACTTATCTATATTTTTAATACTTCCACCTGGCCATTATAAAAAGGGACAACATTGCTAGGCCAAGGGGCAGATTTTATTATCAATTTGTAGAACTTACTATTGTAATCTTAACTTTCATCATCGACTCTCTTTAAAGAGAGATAGCTATAACTCTGCCATTTATGATTAATATATAACTCAATTGTTGTTCCATTATCTGATCTAGGAGTAACTGCAACAGTGCTTCCCTAGTCGCTAAGGGCCTAGCCCTAGTGGATCACTTGCTTCTTGTCTCATTATTTTACGATTACAATTGTGTGTTGTTTGATTGCCTTCGCATTCCTTTAATTCGATTTCCTCAGTAATCTTTTGTTTCTGAACATTTCACTGAATTGCTCTATTATATCGAAATCATAATTGGATAGCAAGACTGTTATTTACAACCAAAATGTTATGTTGTTCCTTCTGACATAATATTGCACTGCCTAATTTGGATTCTATTTTTCATTTACAGATTGATATTGTTGTTCATTTATAGTTGCGATTGTTGTTCATTTAGCTACGATTCACTTACAATTGTGATTGCTATTCATTTGATTATTGTTACATTGTAACTGCAATTGTCGTTCCTTTATAATTGTGGTTAATGTCCATTATGGTAGAATAAGGTTACTGATTCAATTACTCTATATTCGTTGTGTGGTTACACTTAATTTGGTTTGTTGTTCCTTTATTAGTTAAATATTGTTGTTCGATTCCTTTATTAGTTGAAGGTTGTTGTTCAATACATTTCAGTTAAGATTGCTACTCAATCCAGTCTTGTAGATTAAGATTTGTTGTTCAATATTTTCAATAGATTAGTTGATGTTCCTTTTCTATTGATTGAATTGTTATTTCTAGCATTTTCTTTAGTGTGAATAGAAATATCTACAACTGTAACGAACATTGACTACTATTGTCTAGTTCTCAGATTGGAGGTCTTGTCTGTGATTTATTTTCATTTACATCAGTTTATAGGGGAAAGAGTTATCATTACTGCATCTTTGACCAATTATTGTTGTAGTTTCTTGAGTGAGTGATTTAGTTACAAAGAATTTAAGTTTCTTTCCATTACAATTAGATTTTATTTCCAGCATTCATTTACTTTTGCAAAGCACTATACTGCAAGCATTACTCTTGAACAAGTGACCGCCTCAGACTGAGTACACTCTTGAGATAAAAAATCGTACCTAGATTGATAATTAATGTAGGGTAAATAGGTGTTAAAATACACCTTTTTATCACTCAACACTAGTCTAAGGGTGAATCATGCTATGATACCACTCTGTAACACCCTCCTCCCACATCTACCCAAGAAACTGACTAGTCGAGGTAAACATGCCATGAGAGGACAGTATGATATGATTCGACCTCCTAAGTCACCTTAAGGAAGTGGAACCGATGGAAACACACCATACAGACATCAAGCATCATCAACAAAACCCTCAGAGGACAAGTCAACCACTCAAACAACCTGTCCCTAGGTCCCACTTTTGTTTTAGGTCTCTTGGACCATAGTTTCTCTCATGTCAGTGTTTTGCCAGCAACTCTAGGATTTGAGCCACTTTTTCAGGCCCAGAGCCTAGGTCACTACCCAAAACTAATCTGTCTCCTCAAATCATTAAAGTAACATGGAATGATGATATTAAAGCAAATACTTGTTCAAGACCTTGACAGGATCCCTGCTAGCCATGACAAACATTTCGTCAAACATATCATCGACATGTAACCTATAAGTGTAAATAACATAGTTAAGTGTAGGGATCTCATACTTATCTGAGAATCATTATGACCCCTTGTTTCCTCATGCCATTTTCTGCATTATCTTCTATTAGGTCATAGACACATTATCCATTCACATACAAGTAAAAACACACTGAGAGCCATACATAGCTGCTATCATAAAATGTGCATATAAGAAACATAACAGGAACATAAATACAATAAACATATCAGTGATCAAATCCATAAATACATCAGTACCTTTACATATGAAAATCAAGGAATAGATTTCTCATTAATGAATGCAATGAACCAACCAGAGATGGGACTACCACATTCCACCTAACCGTAGAATGGCTGAGCCAAATCTCTCTTCAGCCATTCACCCCCATGCCATATTCCAAGCATGAATGTGGGATATCATAGAACACATCAATCAAAACTCATCTAGGGCTTCCAGAAGCCATCCACCTCAGCCCATCAAAAAATGATTCAACCACATGGTCAGACATCACCAAAACCATCACCAGATCGGTCTCCATCCTAGCCATCTAGGGCTCTAGAGCGTTGTTCCAACCAAGGCTCTAGGACTAGTAACTGAACCCTGTAAGGGCTCCAGAGCATTTTTCCAACCAAGGCTCCAGGACTAGTAACTCAACCTAAGCCGTTATAGAGATCCAAAGCATTTGCCCAACCAAGGCTCTAGGAAATAATAACTCAACTCAAGCTAAGGAAAAATTAGAACCAACCAAAACAAATAAATGGAAATAAACCCACAATCACCATGGCTATCCAGGAAATGGAAAGCCTAGGCAATCCACTATCAATCCAGGCAATCCTCCATTCTAATGACAGATAATGACCAAGAATCCACATGCATATGCCATGCATGTCCAAACTAGTGAAGAAATCATACATGCATCTCGGTACCTCCAAGAAAATATAATGTAGTTTCTGATGTCAGTGCCTTCTTGTGCTTTCCTGCTCTTCTCCTTCTTGCTCCAAGAATCCAAGTATGCCACACCCTCCAAGAGTGCTCCAAGAAAACTCTAAGTATAAAAGAGTATGAGAGAGAGAGAGAAAATGAGAGAGATCCAACATTGAACTGAAAAAGGTTGTATTGACAAAATCCATGAACTGATTCTTAGAAGCCTTTTTGTGAATGAGCCCTCTATTTTCTTCATTTTCCATTATTTTCATTCATTTTCCTCCTCACATGCAACTTGTGTGTGATCTTTCACCTCCTTTTTCTCCTAATTTCCATTATTTTCATAAATAAATGTGCCAAAATGTTGTTTAATGCCTTAGCCATTGCCTTTGCCAATTTCCTTAGCCATAAACAACCAAATGAACACCCCCTAGGATGTCTTGCCAAACATTCCACTCGGAACAAGTGTCCCATTCATCCATGTTTATTCTTTTTTAACATTTATTACATGGAATTTTCACCAGGTTTGTTACACGTTCCCCCTCATCTGGATATTCAAACTCATTCTTGTAGATCTTGGTAGTGGCCACGATGAAATTGAGCTCTGCATCAATGATATGCTTCCCTTTTTCAATCCCCTTTTCAAGATTTGACTCAAAGTAAAAACATGCATCTGATTCAGAAGCCTTCGACTCAGCGACGAGTGACTTCTTGGCTCAACACTCACTTATGTTGTGAGTGGAGCTCTTATGGAACTCACACCATTTTCTTGTGTCCTTCTTTGTCTTCATGGTGTTGTTCTTTGCTTGCAGCTTTGATGGGTTGTCTAGGGTTGCCTCGCTTCGGCTTTACCCTTTGCTTGGTCATTTGGGGGTGCCTTTTCCTTGCTTCGGATTTGTAGACCCAAATTCTCGCTTCTTCTATTTTAACTTTTTCTTAATCTTAGCAGTGTATTGGTATGTTGTGCCGAGTGAGGAGATGTCTAAGAACTTCATCTTATCATGGATGTACTTGTGTAGACAACCGTGATACTCGAGTACCAAATTCCACTCAGAATCCTTGATACCCAGCTTCATACGAAGAGTATGGAAACCATTTGTGAACTCCGACACATCTTGGTCCTTTCCTTGTCGCAGTGTGGTCCACTTGATGTATTTATCTTCATAGCTCTCGACTGGGTAACATTGTTCCTTGATGACATCTCAGAAAGAACCCCAAGTGATTATGACTGAAAATAGTGAGGATTCCCTCTCGTCCTTTTGTTCACAGTAGGTTTCCCACCAATCCTTAACATGTGGGGCGGCTTTGAGAAGTGAAAAAGTAATATTTTCTTGATTGTAAAAGTCATGAATTGGAAAATATCTTTACAACAGTTTTAACTATTTATATATGGTTCTTGCATCTATCTAGCCCTAAAATATGGGAATATCAAAGTTAACTTGTACCTTAAAAGGATTGGCACCTCCAGAGTGGCTTTTGGATAAAGATGCATCACCTATGGGTAGTCGTCGAAGGATCTGGGAAAAGTTATCTATAACAACGTTCCTCTCTTTCTCAAGGGCTTCCTCAAGCAATATTTTGATAGGATCTCCTACCCCCTCATATTTCTCCTTCCTCCATGGGAGGCCATCGGGGTTTGTGAGGTTGGTCTTACAAAGGCTCAACCAGATTGAGCCCTAACTCCTTATACCCTAACCTCATTGGGGACATGAAAAGAAAAACAGAGAAAGAGCAGACTGCTCTAATACCACTAATCTGAACTTAAACATGAACACAAAAAATTACAGATATAACCGTAAATACAAAGATGAAATAGAAATAACACTTCATTTCATTAATATCAAAATACTGTAATATGCTTACAAACAAAATGGAAATAAACTAGCTCAGGCGATTGTAGCTTATCTCTAAGAAGAGATGTGGCAACCACATGCCTCTAAACTGTGTTACAATGAGGCTCAATGGCCTATTTATCATTGAACAACAAGGGAGAACCCTAAAAAACAAAAACCCTAATCCCAGGAGATGTAACGCCAAGTGTTTGTGGGCCTCGTTGGGGTTAGTTGGGCAGCCAACTTCTCGGGTTTGTAACTTGGTTATATTATCTTCATTGGTGCATGTGATACCTTGTTGGAAATGTCTCTCCAATTACTACCACTACGGGCTTGCTGTGGACCTCAAAAAAATGCCATTTAGGGGGTCGAAAACTGCTCCGGAAGTTCAGGACTTGAAAAAATACTAAAAATAGTAAATGTTGAAATAAAGAAGGAAACAGATGAAACTGACTGGAGGTCTAGGTGGAATATGTCGGTGGCCACCATTATCCACCTAGATCAACCTTGTATATAGGTCATGATAAATCATTACAGGTGTGACGACATGAGTAATAGGTTGTTGTTTAAGATAATTTAGGTATGCTAGTTACATGACTAACTGGTGTGTGACAAGTTGTAACTATTTATAATAGAGTTAGTACAACTTTGGCAATAGAGTTGAATTAAGTTCAACTAGAAGTTCAAGCTTGACTGAATCATCGCAATGAAGAAAACATGAAGCTTAATAGGGAATGGGAGAGACAAATGCTTGAACTTAACTAGAATCACAAACAAATAGAACCAAAGAGAAGCTCAAAATGACTTTTAAAAGACGAAACTTGGAAGATGAAAGGACAAAAGGATTTATAACAAGAAAGAAGGCTTTCAAAGAGCTCATGAACTACATAAGAAAAATGAATGAAAACCATTGAAATTGATTGAATTGCATGATAAATAAAACATAGACTTGTCTATTCAAGTGTATCAACAAAGGAAGATACTAATAGATAGGAAGAAAAATGAATTGGATATACAATGTCTTAAAAGCACATATCGAGACACTTAGAGAACTAGGAGATGGAAAAAAAGTTTTTGAGAGTCAACTATTGGACAATGAAGATGAAATGGAAAGTCTATAGGTCTTGAACCATCAAGGTCAAGGGCAATTGGAAATGAAAAGAATAACAACAAATGATAGATATTTGTTTTCAGAAAGTTGTATGTAGGACCCCTGCTTGTGATTAGGGTAGATGAAATCCATTTTCAACTTTGGCCTTTCACATTATATGGAATTTCACTTTTGATAATTTATTTTTCTTCATAATTTTTTACATTTGATAGTTCATTTCCTTTGTTGAATAAGAAACTATTTTATATACACCAGTTTGTATATATATTTCTATATGTGAGGATTCACTATGACTGACATTGACCCTATTTCTTTGATGTCTTCTAGGTGTAATGACGTGGACAATGCATAGACTACACACTAATTATCTTAGGGAAAGGATCTTTAGATCCTATTGATGCACAAATATCGCTGAAAGCATAAGGGATGCCTTAAGATGAAGAAATACATGAAGACATCGAATTGCCACAACAGATCCTTCTTATGGGAATAAGGTGCACTCAAGGTAGTGCATACAATAAGGGGGGGAGGGAATGTAATGTGTATGATAATTTATAATGTACATATATGTAAATGTTATTAGGTTGGTGAGACGAATGTATATTGCGGGCCTACATGCCTATGTGTTTATGATACTTGGCTTGCGTGCCCATATTGATATGTTATATATTATTGTGGGGCCAATGTACCCGGACACGTATTGGTTTTGGTTACATGGATGAAGGGCCCAAATTGTAAATGCAATGTAATTTGGACATATTTTGATAATAATAAAAAGAGACTAGTTGCAGAGCCCACTCCATGGTAAGAGTATGAGGAGCAGTGTGAGACCACAAGCACGGGGCAATGGTGTTGGTGAAAAATATCTATAAAAGGGTACCTGGGGCCTATGTGGCTTTAGGAGCACCACATGGATGAGAGATCCATGTAATGGGAAAACTATAAATATTTACTTAGCACTTACAATAGGGGGGCTTATTCATTATGATTATGAGGATGCTGTATCTGGATGTTTTTCTAGAGCAACTAGCTGGTAAGCCCTAAGCTTGGGTTCTCGACTGGTTGGGAGTTGTGCCAATTGATGGCATGCAAGGTACCTGGAGCCCTGGATAGCATGATCGTTGGATTGGCACATTCGCCATGGATGTATGGTTATTTTTTGTTACCGTTTCCCATGGAGTTGCAACCCTAGCTTAGGGGTGACCATGGTTGAAATTCTTGAATCATGTGGTCTATGGTAGGGCGAAATGTGGAGAGCCCATAGCTAGTTCCTCTTCTATTTTAGATAAGTACCCTCTGTGTAATATATGTTTATTATTTGTGTGCTTATGCATTTTGATGGTAAAATCCTAGTTTGGGACAATGTTGTTTTACCAACTGTAACAAAAGGAATATGTTCATATAAATGCATATGTGAACCCTAGTTAGGGTCTAGCACTATTGTGCCCAAATATGAAGAATTAATTGTGCACACTGTTAATGTGCCACTACACAATTCCGACATAATTACGTGTAAATGCATTATTCCCTAGGGCTTGGATTTAACCGATCAATTGGTTATGTTTTTGTGTATATATGTGTATTTTTATATGTGTACCTGTTGTGCACGTTTATTGGGTCTATTTACCAGGTCTCTCTAAATTGGCATATGAAGCCCTAATTATTATGTGAAAATTAATGGGTGAAAAACTACTCTAATGACGCATTGATTATGCATGATTTTGAATGGATTTAAGTTAGGATTAATGCTTAGGTTTCTAAATTACTAGGACTCGGGCTATGAGCCAAGGTTTAATAACTAATAATTATGGATTGTATATGGTTCCATAGAAATAACAGTAAAATAAGTGATGGAATTTAGATTATGGATATGTAGTGTTTCCTGGTTAGAGGCTGGGGACATTACCAGGGGGTTGTGAATGTGATTAAAATTACATGAAATTTTGAGCCATTTTGTGACTCTATCATTCAAAATGAATATGAGGTCAAAAAAAGGAAATTCTTGATTTTAAAAGTTAAAAGTAGATTTAGACACCATTGCAGAAATGAGTATGGGATTGAAAATTCTATGCCATTTTTGCCTTTCTTGGTCAAAATCAATGCAAAATATAAGAATGAAAATTCTTGATTTGCATTTCTAATAGTAGATATGGATACACATTTGGAATATGAGCATGAAGTTGCCACCGTATGAAATTTCAAATTATTTTTAGCTCTCTTTTAGTCAAATTTAAGTAGAGGTCAAAAAATTAAAATTCTTGGTTTTAAAAGCTAAAAGTGGATTTTGATATCCATTGGGTTGTAGTCCCTTCAAATTTGAGGCCATTTTTAAGCCTCTTTAGGCCAAAACCAATTTGAGTTCCAAAAATGGAAATTATTGGTTTTAAAAGATAAATTACAATTTGGTGCCCATTGGAGAGATGTGAATGCAACTGGAACTCCATGAAATAACAAGTCAATTTTTGGATCTTTCGGTCAAAATCAATATGAGGTAAGAAAATGAAAATCCTTGGTTTTCAAATATAAAAGTAAATTTGTACACTCATTTGAGAGATTTGCATGGGGCTCAAGTAATGTGAAAGTCATGGCCATTTTGTGCTTCTTTTGGTAAAAATCAATATGAGCTCCTAAATTAAATGTTTTTGGTTTTCAAATATAAAAGTAGATATAGTACCCACTTGGGACATTATCAAGGGGCTCTGATTGGGTGAAATTCTAAGAAATTACATTCCTCTTTTGGTCAAAATTAAATGAGGTCCAAAAATGAACAAAAATAGGTTTTCAATCTAAAAGTAGACATGGATAGCCATTTATGAGTTTAGCACAATGCTCCATTTGTAAAAATTTCTAAGAAATTACATTCCTCTTTTGGTCAAAATTAAATGAGGTCCAAAAATGAACAAATATAGGGTTTCAATCTAAAAGTAGATATGGATAACCATTTATGAATTCAACATAATGCTCTATTTGTATAAATTTCTAGGCCATTTACGTGCCTCTTCTGGTCAAACTTAAATTGATGTCCAAATTGAAAATTAGGTTTTGATATCCATTGGGAAGATGATAATGGAGTTGCAATTGCATGATATTTCGAGCCATTTTTCAGGCTCTTTCGATCAAAATCAATATGAGGCCCAAAAATGAAAATTCTTGGTTTTAAAATGTAAAAATACATTTGGAAACCCAATGGGGATATGAGAATGTGGTTGAAACTAAATGGACTCAAAATCAATCTGAGGTCCAAAAAGGAATTTCTCGGTTTTCAAATCTGAAGGTAGATATTGGATATTGATTTTGGAGATTAGAACAAGGTTCTGATTGCATGAAATTAAGGACCATTTACGTCCCTCATTTTGTAAAACTTAAGTGAGGTAAAAAAATGAGAATTTTTCAATTTAAATGCTAAAAGTATATTTGGATACCCATTAGGGAGATGAGCATGGGGTTGAAATTGCATGAAATACAAGACTTTTTTGTGCCTCGTGTCAAAATCAATCCCAAGTGAAAAAATGAAAATTATTGATTTTCAAATATAAAACCAAATATGGATAACCATTTAGAAGATTAGAATGGGGCTCTAATTATATGAAACTATGGGCCAATTATGTGCCTCTTTTGAGAAACTTAAATCGAGGTCCAAAAATGAAAATTCATGATTTCAAAAGGTAGTAGATTTGGATACCCATTGGGTATATAAGCATGGGATTTTAATTGCATTAGATTCCAAGACATTTTTGTGCCTTTTTAGGTAAAAATCATTTCAATGTATGAAAATGAAAATTCTTAGTTTGCAAATCTAATAATAGATAGAGAGTATCATTCTCAGAGTTGGGCATTGGACTAAAATTGCACATATTTTTATGCAATTTTTGTGACTCTTTGAGTTAAAATCCATCGAAGGTCCAAATATAAAAATTCTTAGGTTTAAAATCTAAAAGTATATTTTAATACCCATTGGGCCGAGATGAGCATGCAACTACAACATCATGAAATTCTAGGGCATTTTTGTGCCTCTTTTCATCAAAATTAATTTGATGTCCAAAAAACGAAACTATGGGTTTTCAATTCTAAAATTATATATGGATACCTATTTGGGAAATTAGGATAGGGATTAGATTACATGAAACTTCTAGACATTTATGTGTCCTTTTTGATCAAAATCAATATGACATCCAAAAACGAAAATTATAAATTTGCAAATCTATAAGTAGATATGGATACCCATTTGGGAGATTAGAAGGGGGGAAATGATTTCATGAAATTTTGAGGCATTTACATAACTCTTTTGGTGAAACTTAAATCAAGGTCCAAAGATGAAAATTCATAATTTTAAAACCTAGAAGGAGATTTGGATACCCATTAGTGGGATGAGCATGGGACCAAAACTACATGAAATTCCAAGTCATTCGGGGTACCTTTTTGGGGGCTAAAATCAATTTGAGGTTTCAAATAAAAATTCTTCGTTTCAAAATCTAAAAGTAGATATGGATACCCATTGGGAAGATGAGTGTTGTGCCACAATTGCATGAACTTTTAGGCAATTTTCATGCTTGTTTTAGTGAAATTTAAATCGAGGACCAAAAATTGAAATATCGAGTTTGAAAAAGTAAAATTAGATTTGGATACCCATTGGGGAGATGAGGAGATACCTACAATTGTATGAAATTCAATGCCATTTTTGTGTCTCTTATGGTCAAAATTATTTTGAGGCCCAAAAAAAAATTCTTGGTTTTACAAGCTAAAAACGATTCTTGGTTTTATAAGGTAAAAAAGGATTTGGATGGCATGAGGTAGATAAACATATGGCTACAACTTCATGAAATTTCAGACAATTTTTGTTGTTCTTCTGCTAAAAGTCAATACAAGATCTAAGAAATAAAATTATTAGTTTCCAAATCTAAAAGTAGTTATGAATATTCACTTAGGAGATCAACATGGGGCTCCAATTGCCAAAAAGTCAAAATCTATGGTAAACAAGTCAAAAATCTCGACTTTCAAATTTAAAAAATAGATATGGATACTCATTAGGAGATTACCACAAGACTCCAATTGTGTGAAATCATTATCATTTTAAGTGTCTCTTTTGATCAAACTAAAATAGGTCCAAAATTAAAATTTTAGGTTCTAAAAACATATTTGGATACTCATTGAGGAGACAATAATGGGGCTACAACTACATGAAATTCTACGTCTTTTTTGTGTCTTTTTTTGTCAAACTTATATGAATTCCAAGAATGAAAATTCTTGGTTTTAAAGGTTAAAAATAGATGTGGATACCCATTGGGGTGACGAGCATGTGGCTACAACATGAAATTTCTATCTACATTTGTGAATCTTATGATCAAAATCAATAGAAGGTTCAAAAATGAAAATGATTGGTTTTCAAATATAAAAGTATGGATATCCATTTGGGAGACTAGCATAATTCAATGATTGTAGGAAATTCTAGGCCTTCTTGTATTTTTTTGTCAAAATCAATTTGAGGTCCAAAAAAGGAAATTCTTTCTTTCAAAACTAAAAGTAGATTGGAAACCCAATCTAAAGATTGACATGGAAATTTGATTCCATGAAATACTGAGCCATTTGTGTGCTTCTTTTGGTAAAATTTAAATAAAGGTCTAAAAATAAAAAATCTCAATCTTAATAACTAAAAGTTGACTTGGATACCCCATGGGGAGATGAACATGGGATTACAATGACATTAAATTGCAAGCCATTTTAGTGCCTCTTTTGGTAGAGGCACTAGATCAATTTTATTTAAAAAAGTCAAACCTTGAACATGCACCCACAATAGGAAGGAGGTTGTGTATTCGTTCTAAGCACAATAGGCCATTACACATTGTAAAATTTTGAGTTAAGAGGACACTTGTTGGGTTCATTTCTTAAATGTAATAGACCCTTGTTTTTCCCCATTTTTATGTGTTAAGATTTCTTAATTTTCCACACCTGTTATAGCTCAACATTTTGTGATTTTGTAGACCAATTTTCAACCTCTTAGGGGTTAATAAAATACAATATCGAGGTTTAAATATCTCATTTTACCTTTATCTATGTATGAATTATTTATGCATTTTCAGGATATAGTGAAATGATTTCTTTAAACGACTGCTTGTAGTTGTAGAGTATATGTTAAAATTGTTCATACAATCACACATTTACATGTTGTGAACCTAGATTCATCTTCTATGACCAATTTCATGACATCATTTTATTGCTAGATTCATTGAGTAATGCACAACAAAAGCATCCTCTCTTGTCACAGTTCAATAGTGACTTCCTTACTCATTGTTTGTGTCTACCATTCATTATTTACCTTTATTTCTTCCACCTTCTACCTATCATAATTCATGCTATATTCTATGAGACTTCATTAGCCAATGGATTAGGCCTTTAATCTCATAAATTTACTATTATTAGTCTAGTCCCTTTTCTTTCTATTCTTAACCATGTCCATCCTATCATCCTTTACCATTTTAAATCTAGCCACTATGCTTAATTGTTTAAAGTTGTTGTTTAGTGACAATAAGAATCTAGTTTCATCTTGATATTTAAGGGAGCCCCCTTTTATCCAAGAGCCAACTTGAAATCCAAATATCAGTTAGAGGTACCTTATAATTTCTCCTACATAGCTAGGAACATCTCAAGGATACAACAAAACCTAAAATTAGAAATGGATACCCATTTTGGTGGTTAGGCTGAGGCATTGATTGCATGAAATTCTAGGTCATTTCCATGCTTCTAGTAAGAACTAGTATGAGGTCTAAAAATCAAAATTATTAGTTTGAAAATCTAAAAGTATATATGGATACGAATTGGAGAGATGACCATGGATCTGAAACTAAAGGAAACTTCAGAAAATTTTATGTTTCTTTTAGTCAAACTCAGGCCAAGATCTAGAATTTAAAATTATTTGTTTTAAAATATAAAAGTATATTTGGGTCCATTGGGGGAGATGAACAAGGACTACAATTACATGAAATTCCATGAAACGTTTTTGCATCATTTTTTCAAAATCAATCCAAGAACCAAAAAATGAAATTCCTTGGCCTTAAAAGCTAAAATTAGATATAGATACCCATAATAAGATTTCTCATCTTACTTTTTGGTGCTACTTATATGGTTGATGGGATCATGTTTTGCTGATTTTTAAATTCATTTCTAGTACTACCTATATTGATGATGGGTAATGTCTTTGTTGGTTCTCACCTCCTTTTTTGAAATTTCTTTCGTTGCTGATAAAATTTCTCGGCACATTAGTAAAAGCTACCTATATTGATGATAGTTCATGTCTTTGTTGGTTCTCACCTCCTTTTCTGAAATTTCTTTCATTGCTTATAAAATTTTTAGGCACATTAGCAAAGCTTTTAGATTCTTATGAAGATGCAATTTGGGGGTCCTTCGAATCTCATTTTTTAATGGTCTCAATCCTGAGACTTGTGGGTCATGGCCACAATATTCTTTCATTGTGCTTCAATCTTCATGAATGATGGACATGCATACTTTCACAAGAATGTAGTCATTCATTGGTCACATCTTCAAGGCTAGGCACTATCTTTTATGCCATGTGTAATGGCTCTACCATGGATTCCAATTACAAAGAATTTGTGGGTTCCAAAGTCAACCATTAATACAATCAATGAAAAAAGTATCACAACCAATGATCCACTAATTTCCAATTTCTAGTGAGATCCATGTAATTTACAATGTTAAATATTCACACAAAAATACATAGATCTGCCGTAATACAAACATACAAAAAGAAAATTCTAAATACAATTTCTCTTATACAATTGAAAACCTCTCTCAATCATTATCGGAAGTGTAATTACATCACACACTATGCCATGGTTCAGTGGCCTGATTTATATTCAAACAATTGTGCATTACAACACATAATTTTACAATTTATAGGAATAACTACAAAATCATGGAGCCCCAAGGGTTAGCTCAACTTGTAAAATAAGTGCCTTATCGTTCGGGAGGTCACAGGGTCAATTCTCCCCGAATCCCTTGGGTTTAGGCCTAGCTATTGGCTGAGGGCTTGATACCCTTGATCAAGCTCAGATATTTCCGTGGGCGTAGCATCCACCTAGTGACCACAGGTGTCCGTGAACCACCCAAAAAAAAAAAACTACAAAATCATGGACCATTCTAGATCCATGATCTTATCTTAAGATCATTCAATGACTCCCATACAATCTCTTAATTATTTATTATGATCCTTTGAGGATCTCAAAAATCTATATTAAAAGGCATTTTGAATGCATATCCATGAGGACCTAATCTTCTTACAAATGACGCAGCTTTTCTAGAATTCAAAACTCAGATTTTACTGAGGATAATGGATGCTCCTGAATAAAATTTGCAAGGTAAAAATAAAATTAAGGCCTCTTGGTCATATGCTTCATTGTTGTAACTCATTCGTCCTTCAACATTTTTCCTCAAGTATCTGTATTAGTAAGCTTCTTTTCTCACTCAATAGTGAGCTGCAACCAAGCCTCCACAGGCACCTCACTGACTTTGCTCCTCTGGCTTAGACTTTTGCTATATTAGATTCACCACCACTGGAACCTCTCAATATTCCTCCTATCTTATGGTTGTTTCATGCTACTCACTTCTCCCTACAATTCTACCATGCAACTGTGGAATTGTCTCCTGACAATCCTACTGACAACCGCAGTTGTGGATTTGTCTCCTGACAATTCTACCCACAACTACAGTTGTGGAATTGTTCTCTTGCACGAAAAAATTTCCTTGCTCTAATACCACTTGATGAAGATGCAATATGGGGATCCTTTTAATCTGATTTTTTAATGGTCTTGATCCTGAGACCTATGGGTTATGACCACAATATGCTTCCACTGTGCTTCAAACTTCACAAATGATGGACTTACATACTTTCACAAGAATGTAGTCATTCATTGGTCATGTCTTCAAAACCGGGCACTATCTTTTATGCAATGCATAATGGCTCCACCATGGATTCCAATTACAAAGAATCTGTCGGTTCCAAAGTCAACCATTAATATAGCCATCATGACCAATTTCTAGCGAGATCCATGTAACTTACAATGTTAAAGGTTCACACAAAAATACACAGATACACCTTAATACAAACATACATAAACCAAAATTCTAAATACCATTTCTCTTATACAATTGAAAACTTCTCTCAATCAATATCAAATGTTTAATTACATCACACACTACGGCATGGCTCATTGGCATGATTTAGTTTCAAAAAACTGTGCATTACAATACATAGTTTTACAATTTATAGGAATAACATTAGAATCATGGATCATTCTAGATCCATGATATTATCCTAAGATCGGTCAATGACTCCCCTACAATCTCTTAATGATTTCTTGTGATGCCTTGAGTATCTCAACAATCCATATTACAAGGAATTTTGAATGCGTATCCATGAGGATCTAATCTTCTTAAAAATGATGTGACTCTTCTAGAAGTCAAAACTCAAATTTCACTGAGGTTAATCGATGCTCCTGCATCAAATTCTTCTCTGCACTCCTTTTCTAAGGCCTTTGTGCTTGATTCTCCCTTGAAGGTTTCACGATTTTCTTTGAAACAAAAACCTGTTTTAATGAAATGAGGCTTTTGGTAGTTGAGAATGTTCTCTATTCCATTACTATTTTCAAATTTTAAGATTTGATTCAAATGAGAAGTTTCTTTTTGTAGTTCCTTTCTCATGTAGACAACCTTTGCTTCTAACTTTAATTTCTTTCCTTTTCCTTCAGTTGGATAATAGATTCTTATAATTTCCTCTGACTCTCTTTGCTTCTTCTAATTGTGTCTTTAGGAAAATGATATATTCTTCATTAGAATTATAACCTTTATTTTCATATTCCTATAGTAGTTTCCTTTTCTTTTTAATATTCTTTCCAATTCTATTTATTTCTTCTAAGGTACTCACTAGTTTTCCTTCAAGATATGCCTCCATTTGAACTTCTTCCTATGAACATGTATTCTCCTTTTGACTATCTTTTTTATCAACATTTTAAGCATCAAAGGATATGAATATAAATTCACCTTTGTCATCATCAGATGAACATCCATCACCTTCTTCTAATGAGCTACTATCCTCTTTGGAATATAATGTTTTCTTGAGATATCCTTCCTTTTTGTGTTTATGAAATTTGCATCTATCTTTGCACTCTTCTTCATTTTCATTATCTTATATCTTTTCATATGAACAATTTACAACAATATGACCTATTCTACCACATTCAGAGCATCTGAATGTAAGCTTACCTTTTAATTTTCCAGATCCTCTTTTTTTTGCTTTCTTACAAATTGAGCTTCTTCTTCATCTGATTCATCGTTCTAGTAATCATGGTCCTTGTATCCTTTTATCTTCTTTGCTACTTTGAATGTTTCTTCCTTCAATAATGAATTTTCATTTTCAATTTTATAAGAAATGAGGATTCCATGAAATTCATCCATCTTCATAGTTTTAAAATCCTCCATTTCTTTGATGGCTGAAAGCTTTCCATAAAATATCAAGGGAATATGTATCAACACTTTCTAAACAATAATTGATTCCTTGAGCTTTTCATCAATCCCTCTAACAATATTAACAATCTTATCCACACAAAGACATAAGATTGGAATGTTTCCATCTTCATCCATATTTAAACTCTCAAATTTCCTTCAATAAGTTTTAATATTTACTATTTTTTTCCTTTTATTCTCTTTCATAACTACTCTAAAGCTTGTCCTAAATATATTTTGCAGATATACATTGCATTACTTGAAAAACTCTGATTTTGTTGGGCCACACAAAATGGAATTCATTTCTTTTGCATTAATTACATGAGCCTTTTTACCATCTAAATGAGTTGGGGTAACTTCTAGAATTGGATAACCATCCTCAACATATAGACAAATGTCAACACCAAGAGACATCTATATAATTGATCCATCAAATAATGGAACTCTGTTTGAGAAAGAGCCATCCTAATTGGCCATTGGTCACTCTAAGATCTTCCTTCCAGATGTTAAGCTACTTTTAAAGGAACCTGCTCTAATACTAATTGTTGGATTCACAATTATCCTAAGAGGGGGGTGGTGAATTATTATAATGGATTTTTTGTACTTAATTAACATTCCAACACCATAAACCATCAACCTCATAAATTGGACAAGTAACACAAGATATATGTGGAAATATTTATGGGAGAAAACCACAAGAAATCTTTAAATGAAAGATCCTGTAGGAACCAACCCACAAGAGACCCCAATCCGCTTAATTTTCAAATTTGTAGGCAATCACCTATAAGGGAGACTAATCCCCTGCAATTTGCAAGCACCGACTTGCAAGAGAAACCAATCCCCTTCTCTACTTTGTATGCACCAATATATTGGAGACACCAATTCCATCTATGATCTATTCTGTAAACTACTTCTATAGTACTTCAATGGTTGAATTTTCACAAGTCACTAATCTATTCTACGATCTATTTTTCACAAGTAACTATTCTAATAAGCAATCTATTTTTCGATGGTCAAACTCTATAAGTTGTTATGAAAATTTTCTTGCCTTGGTCAAATACACTTTCCTAAATTTTTCTCTATTCTTTGTCTCTGAGATTTTACCTTTAAACCGATAACCAAATGTTTCCTTCTCCAAAGCAATCATAAATATGTACTAGTGTAATACATTCACACTATCAAAGATGGTGCTTCCTTTTGTCCTAATTTCCAAACATATGCACTTACAACCAAACATTTATAGACCAGTGTCACATACTTCATATATGGCCATGTTCTTACCAGCATTATATCCCAAGACTATAATATATGCCCACATTATATCATTGAGTGCTTACAGACTAGCTCGCTTCAATCCAACCATTTTCAAATAAGATCTATGTTATTTAGAGATCTTGGTGCCTTAAACTTAGACCAAGTACTATCAAGTGATCAACATAATAAACCATGTGAACACCAACATTTTAAAATCTTAGCACCCACGTGCTAAACTACCAAAGCACTTAGAACCTCACGCTATGATCCAACACTTTAAATCATATTAGATATCGACAAACCGATGGATTTAACTTATCATACCTTTATTATATCGATGATGTGGGACACTAGAGAGTAAGAACCTCAATGTCAACCGATAGTGGGATATCGAGGCTGAGCTATATTTGGATATCAAGGCGAAGCTATATTGGTTGAATACTTTGTAATAATTGTGATATTAACATCACTTGCCAACAAATTCTTAGTCAGAAGGTTCCATTAATTGAAAATCATGTCATCATAGTATAAAAAATTTACCAAAATAACTAACAATGGAATTTCTTGTGAAACAACCTTGGCTAAGGTAGAACCTTAATAAAAAACTATGATACTAGAAGTTTGTGGTTTGGTTGAATGACCTTGGAATATTAGAACATTGGGATAAGTAACACAAGATTTTGTTGCAAAACATCGAGGCCTAATATGGAACTCTATAGATGGAACCTTGTTGCTAGATATCTGGATGTTGGTATGCCTATCGCATTAAGCCATATGCGCTACCCCTTAGCTCCTCTGCAACCTTAGTTAAGGCCTTGGCTTAACTAAAAACATCAATAAGACAATACGTTGAGGTACTTAGGCCTTGGGTGCTATACTTAAGCACCCTAAGACCAAGGGATGATATCGAGAGTTAAGGCAGCCTGAAAGTAAATATTTTTTCCAAGAATCTACGTTATAAATAAATTTTGTTTTTCACAATTTTTTTTACTTATAGATGGTTTCCTACCTCAAATATTTTCTTCACCCTATACCTCTCAATCTAACTATTCGGTTAATTGACATGACTGATCTCATGCTTTTTCACTCCTCCCTCTTATTCATCTTCGTCAAAATTAATATTTTACACTATTCCTATGATCCTCAGATCTTCTAATTCTCTTTTCATCACTCACTTACACTTCTTCCTTTATAACACTTTCCCATCAAGTATTTATAGAGATTAGAGATTTATACTAGGTCAAGTCATCAAATGTGATGGTTCCTAGATTTGGAATTGAATTTAGGAGCCAACTAGAACGCTAGTTGGACCTTGTTTTGTTTATTCAAGAGATCATGGATATGAGGCTTTCTTTAAGAGGCTACTATGATAATTGGTCCTTTTGAATTGGACCATACTGACATTGGGTTTGATATTCTTCTAGTTTGGGTTATGTGCCTCAAATCCTCCTTTGCTTTGGGTGTCATGTACCCAACTTTCATCTCATAGGACTCTCCATAACTTTGACATCAATGAAAACACATTATGCAACAACAATTACATGAAACTCCAAGCCATTTTTATGTCTTTTATGGTCAAAATCAATTCGAGGTCCAAAAATGAAAAAAAATGATTTGCACACCCTTTTTTCTTTTTTTTTTTCAAACAATGATTGGTAAATTGTATTAGTAAAATTTGTTCCTACATGAAAAGAGTACACAATAGTTCCTGTATGACTAATATTTTCCTGTTGTTCCCTATAAGAAGCTTGGTATTTGCCTTTTTTCTCTTCCAACTCAAAAAATCAAATATCTATGGAGGTCTATATGAATAACTCTATAAAAGACATCTCCAATTTTACAAAACTTAACCATTATGTTAACTATAGCCTATGTTACTACTAGACACAACTTCCTCTATATCTAAAATTACTATGGGAATATAATGTTCAGGTTGAGCTAAGCCAAAGGCAATGGAAAAACCAAGTTCACAGAGGATGTCAAAGGAGTTATTGACATGGAGGATTGTGCTTCTTTGAATTGCAAGTCATCTAGCTTCCTTTGTAGATTCTTAATCTCATCAGTCTATATTTGAAATAATGTCCTATGCTTTTCCATGATTTCTATGGTGGATGAGAGGGATATTGCTAGTTATGCTATAGATACACTGAGAGACATACATTACTACTATACTCCGGAAGCTACATGTATGCTTCCACTACTTGCCTTTTCCTGTTCCCCTCATGAGCCACCATATTTTTTTTTGTGCACCAAAACATTCCCTCGTTCTCTAGTACCTTCCAATTATTGATTAAGTATGGGAGTATTATCACCTAATATTTTCTATGGACCCAAATTATGCTGTCAAACATCAATAGCCAGTGAAAAATTGAGGAGATTGTGAGGCAAAGATCCCTAAGCCAAGCTTGAATCAAATTGTTTATAGAACCACGTTAGTCGAAAATAATAGTCCCTGATCTTACATAGATGAGACAAATCCTCCCAATTGCATTCATGATTTTGAAGTATGAATCCTTGGAACGTCATACTATGGGTCCACCATTCCCACAAACATACTAATTCACCTACAATGTTGATGCTTTGAGTGTACTACCACATTATGCTCACACATATATACGGTGGCTGCTTAATTGAATGCTTAATGTGATGGGATGGATATGCAATCACTCTACATGAAAAAACACATCGTCCACCCACCACTAAAACACACCTCTGACTTTGTTTCCATTCACCACATGTTTCCTTATATTTTACTTTGATTTCAAATGATGAGAAATTATTCCAAGTCGTTGCATGGTTCCATGGGATATTCATGGAACTTATTTGAGGAGGGAGCTTCCATTGATCCTCAAGGTTCCAAGGGTCTTCTTTTTTATTGATTAGTGAGATCAACTATCGTGGAGTTTAACTCCCTTATTACATCAAAATATTTGAACTTTGAAAATGAATGAAAAATTTGAAATATTCTATTGCACATGAGGAGAAATCTTAGATCTACCGAGATGGTACTTAGGTTCAACTATTGAATGACATTGTTTGAGGCCACTGTTAGTGCTCAAATCTACCTTAGGCTGAAATAAGGTAAAACTCAAGGCTACATCAAACCACTCTCAGCCTTGTAGCTAGCCCTACGAGGACAGGAGAGGGCTCTCTCCGGGTCAATCTCGGCAAACGGTAATCAATGAGGCTTGAGATGACTAAATTGGTAATTTATTTTAGGCTAGGTATGAAGTATAAGGAGTTTGAAATTGATTTTTTGGAGTTTTTTTGAATCTAAGGGAAAGGCAAATTTGGGTGCGGGGATGAGACACAATTTTTGCAGAGGTCTACTTGGGGCAAGGTAGGTGATTGTTTTGATGCTTTTAAAGAGAATGAATGGATAGATCTAACTGGTGAGAAGTTAAGGAGAGCAATAAAATTTCATGGATTCTCCATAAATAGATGAAAACATGGAAAATCAAACAAACTTAAAGGCAGAGCATAACAAATTATGGATTCTACCTTAACACTTCATTTGTTCAATTGCAGAAGATAAGAGAAGGTAAATGATACACATAAACAACTTAAAAATATTGAAAGAAGCACGCCATAAACACATAAAGCCACATGGATCCCAAACAATGCTGCAAAACCCTGGTCTTTCCTTTGCCAAAAATGCAGAAGTGAATGTACAATAGAGTGTCAAGCTTTTCCCAAGGGTCGAACCCTGAAAATCACTTAGAAAATACATAATATAGGCAAGCCAACCCATTCCCTTACCTCTAGGGGTCAAGCTCATCATCCTTTTCAACCAACTCCAAACAAACCACTACAATCTAGGCAGTCAAAACAACTTGCCTCTATAAGGGAGGAAACCAATTCATTCATTAAATTTTCACTCTTTGGTGAATGAATCTTCTAGAACAAGTAATTAAGTGTCAAAATTACATCATGTTCAATCAATTACATCAAGATAAGTCAAAAATTACATCACAAATCAAAACTAGTCAAACTGGCCGAATTTCTGAGCTGGAAGGTGAAAATTTGACCAAAAATCTCTATGTCACGTGCCTGAGCTCTATGTGTTGCGCGCCGTTCAACCTACTTTTGGGGCACTTGCAGGGGTCCAAATTGAGCTCATATTGCCTTGTTGGAAATCCCCGCCTATCTACTTTCCAACCCAAGTGGAATTTTCCAATTTGGTGTCCAATTTCCCCTCCAAAAGTGCATTCTCCCAAGACTACTTCCTGTGTGTCCAAAAAGGGGCAGTGAGGTCATTTTTTGCATGTTTTTTGACCTTTTGGGGACCCAAAACTTGCCCAAATTTCTTGTCCAAGTACCAAAATTCATTATTTCTCATGGAAAATCCAAAAATGCAAGCCATTTGTCATTTGGACCTCCCAATCCTGTGCATCGCGCAAGGCGCGCGGTGCACAGGGAAAGTGTGGCGCACTGGGCTTGAGGCGCGCGACGCATAGAGCTTGTGCGTAGCACCTTTTTGCAGGAGACTTTTGGAGGCCTTCCCGGTGTTGAAATTAGATGCGAGATAACTCATTATAAAGGTGTTTGAGTTTAATTTCCAACCCAACTATAATTTTTCAATTTGGAGTTCATTTTCTTTGTCAAAAGTCAAATCTCCCAAGACTGGTCGAAATGAGCCAAATGAGGCTGCCTCAAGGTAGAGTGCTGTTGTAGTCAACTTTTGAATGCCTTCCTCAACTCCAAATTGAGCTCATGATAGCTCATTGGAAATACCGTTTTGTCTAGTTATCCTTTGACTCATCAAGAAAGTTATTTGGCCAACCAAGCTAGGAGAAAACTTGATTTTCCCAAGGTCACTTCAGAGGTGCATCAATTCTCCCGAGGCGATTGTATTGTTGACATTTCTCTAAAACCATGACACCTGTGTAAAAAGTGAAGGAGGTTTTTCTTTCTTGGCCTGTTTTGGACAAAAACCTCTCTTAGTGTTCCAAAATGCATCTTTTATTTCTCAAAAACATCATTTTAGTGAAACCTATCCCGATGTGTGAAATAAGGAATGTTGTCGAAATGAAGCGAAATGAAGGGGATAAGGGGCTTCTAAATTCTTGGCGAAATTTTTGGAAGTATGGACGGATGTTAGGAAGTAGGGGAAAGTGGAATCTCAGAGATTGAGTGAGGGGAAGGGGTCCAAAAGGGAAAAACACAGGCCCAACCTAGAAAATTGCCAGGTTGTAGCGAGAAAGTACGGTTTGTGCAAAAATGAGGAATTTGGGGGATCTCAGTGATGGGAAGTGTTTAATAAGGTACATTAAGGATATAGAAAAGTGTGTGAACATTAGGATACAATTTATTTCGATGATTTGACCATCCAAGAGAAATTACCTCCAAAACCCTAGGAGAGGGAAATGGACCTTACCTAGGCACAATTGAAGCATGAACAAGCTGTAAAATGACCCAATGGAACTTGACATGATGATGAAAACCCTCTGAATGATGGTACACTCATTTGAATGGTGACATGAACCGACATTTGGACAACTTTGACAGGATTAAAAGCAACCCCTAGACCTAATGCCTAATGACCAAATTTTGCTTGAAGACTCTTTGAAATGACAAAATTTGACTTTGACACCTTAAAATCACTTTGTAAGAACATGTTTGATCACTGAAGGAAGGCTACAAAGACTGAAACTAAGAGGTGGAATGGGAGGCAACGAGATACAAGATGTAATCCTGGTTGTAGTTGGGAGGATGCAACAACGGTGCATGGGTCAACACGTGTTTTAGCGCATCAAAAGATTTCTCAGCTATCTCGTCCCAAAAGAATGGAGTATTCTGTTTCAACAACCGGGTAAAACCCTTCGTGATCTCAGCATAGTTAGGGATGAATCGACGTAAAAAATTTGATTTCCCTTGCAAACTTTGGAGTTGGCGAAGACTCGAAGGAGGAGGCAATTTGATAATGGCTTCAACCTTCGAGGGATCAACGCGAATGCCGGATTTAGAAACAACAAACCACAGTAACCAACCCATTTCAATATAGAAAACACACTTGTGGGGATTCAACCTAATCCGATAATGCCTACTCCTCATAAAGATTGCTCTTAAATGGACGAGATGATCAGCTCGATGTAATGAATGAGCAGGCAAGTCATCTAGATAGGGTTGCACAATGTGCTTGATATCATGAAAAGCATAAGACATGGCCTGTTGAAAAGTTTCCCTGGTGTTCTTGAGCCCAAAAGGTAATTTGCACTAAGCAAATGTCCCCCACGGACAAATGAAAGCCATTTTTGGTTGATCAACAGGTAGAATATTGATTTGATTGTATCCAGAAAAACCATCCATGAAGGAGAAAATTTCACTGTAGGCACAATCATCGATGATTTGATCGATATAGGGGGTTGGGTAATTGTCCTTTGGACAGGCTCGATTAATGTCCCTATAATCGATACATATTCTTATTTTCCCTTTCTTTTTGTTAATAGGAACAATATTCGATACCCAATCCGTTAACGGGATCGGATAAATGAAACCTGCTTTGAGTAATTTTTCAACTTCTGCTTTAATTGCAACATCTTTTCTTGGGTGAATCTGACCCAAACGTTGCCGGACGGGTTTAGCATCCGGGTAAGTTTTGATTTCATGGATAACAATTACGGGGTCAATTCCTAGCATTTCCTCATATGACCAGGCGACACGTCGCGGAATTCCTAAAATAGGGCCTTATATGTTTGAATTTCATCTTCCGTACAAGAGGCACCTATATGGACGTTTTCAACAATTCCAGGCTTAACCGAAATGTCAAGGGGAATAGTTCGAGAAATATTTCCCAACTTTAACTCAGAATCAAGATGTTTCATTGGATTCTGAGCTTCCTTGACATATTCAGTTGTAAAAATTGGCGAAAAATCATTTTCAAAACGATCACCCTCGGGTAAAAACGAAGATCTGTGATGAAGATCTTCCCATGGTAACTCATCGACGCATAGGATTTCACGAATTTTCTCATTAGTTTGAACAAGTTAAGAAAAATTTATTGAATCTAAGTTTGATTTCGAAATTGATTCCCCATGGACCACATTCATTAAGTCAATTTGGGTTGGTGATGTGTCAGAGAATGACTGCACGACCTGATACGCAAGTTAATACGGACTCAAAGGCATAAGATCACCAAAGGAGTCATCTCAGATTCAGAAGGTATGATCCAAGGATCATCATAAACAATGGTGTCTGATGAAATCATATGAATGGTTGCAGTAGAAGACGATGCGTTGATAGGAGGAAAAGGAAAAGTTCTCAGTAAACCGAAATCTTTAACTAGTCCTACTCTAACATCCTTATATGGGATAGTCGTTTTACCAACATGCTGAATGCTCTCAGCAGAGGCTGGGTCAGATGAAAAGTAAGACACCTGGTCTAAGGCTACGATCTTTCCATTATGAGGGAACTTTATAAGCCGAAAGACCGATGAAACGACAGCTGTCATAGCATAAGACCAACTACGACCCAAGAGAAGGTTGTAATCTAGAGGGGCATCAACCACCTCCATGTCTAGATTAATGGTTTTACCTTCAACCCCTATAAGTAAATCCTGTAGAATGCCAAAAGGATGAAACCCACGGCCATCAAAGGCCTTTAGAATCGTCGGGGATTTATTTAGTGAAGGAGAACCAAGCGATCTCCAACACTGTATCGACATAATACACGTGGAAGCTCCCTCATCAATCACAGTCCTATGAACATGTCTGTTTTTTACTATCACTAGAATCTGGACAGCCATTTGATGAGGTAAGCGCGGTGCACTATTTTCTAGATCGAAGATTATAAGGTTCGGGTCCTGAACGTCAACAGCTCCTATAGCCGACAAAATTAATTTACGTTGTGCTGGACATGATTGCAGCACTTCCAAAGCCGACGTTGCTGAAGGTGAAACAACTAAATCCTCAACAATGTTATAGTTCTGAGCTGCTCTCGCATGTGGATTAAAATCCGACATTCGAAGTATACCCTTGCCAGGCGGTTTGATTACTAAGTCTGGATTAGGTTTCTCGATCTGTAGTGGATCGGAACTGGGAGCTGAGGTTGATGGATTAGAATGAGAAGATTCTGCTTTTTTACCATCAACAGGACTTTTACTTCCATAATCTTGCGATCGAGTCACAATCCTAACATGGGACATCATAAATATGGGTTCCTCGTTGGCACTGGAGGAAGAACCTATCATCTTACTGTCTTGATTTGGAAAATGATCCTTCAAAACAGTAGGAGTTTGGGAACCTTTGACAATTTTTGCAACCTCTGCACGATGAGGGTAATCTCTCGTAAAATGTTCTTAATCACAAATGAGACAAGGATAACGAGGTTTGCGTTTTTCATCAGTTGATTCCGCTTTTTCTGGTTTCTCTTTCGAATTTTTATCTATTTTATTCTTCTTCTTCCCTTTCTTCTTACCACCGGTTTTTTATTTAGCTATAGATGACTCTACAACATGAATATCGGTGGAAAGTTCTGTGGAAGAATCTCTTGTCGGGGAATCTGGCAAGGTTATGATAGGAGAATATTCTTGGAAGACTTCTTCTTACTTTTGGTATTAACCGTACCAATCATACCATCAGCGGCATGAGACCCTGAAGGAGCTGCAGTGATTTGATTTTGTTTGGGTAGATCGGGGATTTTCTCGTGTAACATACCCGACTGAGTATAAACTAAGTCAAGGTATTGTGCTTGAGAAATTACTTGCTCCTCAGTAACGACTCTGGACTTAGCTACATCCTCAGTGATCTTGGGCAGTAAAGATTTTACAAACCATTCGGCTAAGATCTGATTCGAGATAAAATCTTTCACTAAACGCCGTCGACGTCTCCATTCATGAATGTGATCTGAAATGTAAGTGGATGTTGACTGCTTTAACGAAGTTAATAATTTTGTGCCATTGTCATATCTGAATGGCAACTGAAAATGAATTAAAAACGAAGTAGCTAACTGACTAAAATTATAAAAAGTGGCTCGCGGTAACTCAATATACCACTTGGCTGCAAGACCAATTAGAGTGCGCTAGAAAATTATTAAATGAATTGAATCATCTGAAATGGAATTAGACGCACACCAGAGGTGATAAGTCATCACATGATTCGATGGGTCCTCTCCTGATTTGCCTTCAAACTTAGGAATATCACTAGGCAACTTATTTGGCATTGGCAGCCAAAACGGAAGATAGTTAATTGGATCGTTCGTAAGGTGCGTCAAGTCAGGCAAGTCCAAAGTTGCGATAAATGGTAACTAACGATTAGGGTCCCTAAAAATCTGGGTCGCGAGACCAACCCCAAGAGGAGGATATCCAGGATAACTAGGGATTGGAATTGCATTTGGGATATTATATCCTCCTGGAAAACCAGGATTAACTGGACCATACTGGGGTTGCTAAGGTTGTTGATATGTATACCCAAGGTACGGTTGATACTAATAGACTGGTTGTTGCACAGGAAGACTAAATTGGTACTATCCTTGGTATGGTTGTTGAATAAATTTAGGTTGACTGGTGACAACCGTACTTAAACCTGGTTGTCCTACAGGCATCTGAACCGAAGTGTGGACCGTGGGTCTAGACTGAGGTAAAGATGTCTGAGGAGTAGATACATGGACAGTGAAAACCAGAGCTGTCCATACTCCAGAAGAAGGTGGGGTAGATGAAGCAGATGTTGCAGTAGTTGCAGCAGTCGATTAAGGCATAGTACGAGGTGTACTAGGCCCAGACTGAGAAACTAAAGAAGGTGCAAAAGTTTGAACAGTAGACTGAACAGGTTGCTAGGGTGAACCAGAAACCAAGGGTTGTCCAGTTTGAGATGAAAACTGCACATTCGGTTGCAAGACCTGTTGGCATTGAGATGGATCCCACACTAAATTCATTCCAGGGTACAGACCCATAACAGGTTTAGAATATTGAGGACCATAACCGGGTTGAGGGTAAGGTTGATAATTCAACGATATATTTCCAGATCCTTGAACATATGATTGACCAGAAGGTGGTTGGTAACCTTGGGTTGGGTACTGACCTTGGGGTTGATAACCCTGAGGCACGTACTGTTACTGGGGTTGACCTTGAGTGTACATATTGATACGAGGTTGAACCTTGAGGTATATATTTGATACTGGGGTTGACCTTTGAGGTACATATTGAGTTTGAGGTTGGACCTTGAGGGAACGTACTAATCCCATAGGTATGTACTTGTCCTTTGAGGTGCCCCCAGGCACAAACTGAGTACCTTGAGGGTTCCCCCCAGGTACCAAACTGGTACTTCTTGGGGATTTTGAGGGCTGCCCCCCAGGCGGTGACTGGCCCCTTGGAGGTTGAGATTGGGAAATATACCCGAACATCATGAGAATTCTTCTACACTCAATGGTTAGTTACCATTATTTCCAGTTAATAACCCTTGTTTAATAGTT
>APFE030303237.1:101376-117597 GCA_000404065.3 Pinus taeda
AAGGAAAACAATCAAGTCCCCAGCAGAGTCGCCATTTTGTCACACGGAATGAGTCGAGGTTGCGGACAAGATCGACCTTCCTAGTATCTAAAGATATCTAGTGACAAGCAAGCCAATCAAAACTAACGTTCTCTAAATATGCAATTAAAAACAATGGCAAACAAGTGTTTTAGGCCTACCTTGGGTCCAATGCAAGTTTGTGGAAGCCTCTCTCCCTTGCTCCAAATGAGCTTCCTTGAAGTAAGTCTACAAACACGAACAAGAAAACAAATTAAATAGCACTTGAAAAGCCAAAATCATAAAGCATATTCATCATAATGATCAAGGAGATTATGAAACAAACCAGATAAGACAATTTGTTGAGAAAAATGAATCTGATTGTATTAATTCAAATCAAAGAAGAACTTTACAGCCTGAGCCTTGATGCTATACAAGCTCCTCCTAGGGTCCAACAAGAAGTCTCCTCTACTTTGGCAAGTTTCACTCACTTCCCAATGAAGCCAAAAGGTATGTGATCTCTCCTCTCAAGCTTAACTAGGAAGTCCCAATTCCATCAACATTTACCCTCAAAAATGTTCAGCTCCTAACCTCCCCAGCAACTGACCCAATGCCTTAATTTATAGTGCAATGGAGTGAAGTTACTAGGTCCTCCTTCAAAGGGATAAAGCCCTCCTTCAAAGGGATAGCTCCTCCTGTTAAGGGATTAGCTCCTTCTCTTTTGGGATGCATGAACCACCTTGGAGCAAACAATCCACGTCAAAATTCCTTCTAGAATCATCTAGAATTAACCCAAAGTGAGTTTTTTAGAATAAACTTGTTCCTTTTTCACTTTTACAGGGGTACACACCCACCCCTTTACAGACAGAGCATGCAATTACGCAGGTAATATGAACAAAGGGTGTGGGCCCGCAGGCAAAAGTGAGAGAAAGTGCGGAACCAAAGTTTTATTGATTTTAAATGTCTTTCTCTCATTTGCAAAGCTTGACATGAAGAGATGAGGTCTGAGAATTGCTTAGGAGGATAGTATAAGTGATGATAGACCCATACTAACTGCAAATAGTCATGGTGACGATATTTTTGTGTAACAGGTGTCAATGTTGAAGACCACCCAAACAATGTTTGAATGCCTACAAATGCATGAGAAGATGCCAAATAAGGGGAGTGATTTCCTCTAGCAAGAAAATAACTACTTACAACATGCCACATCATAGCCAAACTATAATTATCCATTGGCATTCTTCTAAAAAACCACAACCACTTTTCCATGTCATCAAGAAATCCACAAAAAGGGACGTCAATTATGCCACAAAGGGTGGGTGTACTATAAGGTTCACCAATCAAAACCATGAAACAATAATCCAAGTGAAACACTATGAACACATGCAAACATGCCCAACAACTAATTCACTATGTCAAGGAGCAATAATTAACCAACAATATTTAAGGAAACTCTTATTTGATGGATATCCCTCATCATAAATGTGCTAAGGGTAAATAAAATATTTGAGCAATGTTATGCAAGGCCCTCAATCACATTTCAAACACCATATGTGCTAGATGCAAGCCTCCAAACAAGAAATGATTATTCCAACCAAGGACATAATGTGCATTATCTAACATGGGATATCAATAATAAATCATAGTAACAAACCCCCATGGTTATTTTATTTCAAGGGAAACGACACTAGGTAAGTGCGTATATGAACAACTTTCCTTAAGACACCTCGACACTCACCAGAGGTGATCAACAATGTCATGAGGGAAGTGTCAAGTAGAATGTAAGCACAACCATGACTTCCCTCAATAAAAACATTAAGCTCCATCAAATAATCCTTCAATTGCAAGCTTAGTATAAAGAATATGTTAATTGATAGTCACTTATATAAGTGCCTTTGGTAACAAGATATGCAACAACAAAAAATCACCTATGTGTTATCAGGAGCTTCTCTCCAAATTGCCCATTTCAAAGCTCCTGTCTTTGTCGAAAAAGGAGATATATTCTCTTCTATGCATACCTATTTCACTGGACAATGGTACCAAGGAAGTTTGGCTGGACAAGGCTACTGGAGGAGTATGTCTGTCAATTTGAGCAAGAGCAATGGCCATCACAGGAATAGATGATCATCGGTAATGGAAATGGATTCCTTGTGATGACTCGAGGTAGGTGTCAAGATCTAGTTAGAAATTTCAGAGCACTAATTGTAAATTTAGGACATGTATGAATATGATAATCATTTCAGTGTAGAGCCTCCAGCTAACAAAGGGATGAAAATTGGAATCTATAATTTAGTATCTGAAGTTGTTCTTTCCTGGACCATTGTCATAATGGCTATGAATATGACAATTTGGTTTGAAAAATATTATCAAGGTGTACTTTTTTCCTACAGAAAAGGGAACACAATTGCTGGGTAATTAATGAACATTATCTCAATTCCCTCCCAGGACTTTTCTCAAAAAACAACTTATAGTAAATGACCTGTTTACCTAAAATTTACAAGTTGAGGATTTTCTTTATATAATTCATTTCATGTAATTTTATTATTTGTAAACATGCACAGAACCAAATTCCATTTATTCAATCCTCCATAGCATTGATATGATGAGAAGAACATGGTTAGATAAGATTTCAGCGACTCTTAGGTGGTTTCCCCTTCTTTGTTCCAATACTTTTCTCATCCACAAGATCCTAGGCTGTCATAGGATATTATGAGGAAATCATTTGTGGACGCACCCATGCCTCTTTTATGTGAGAGTTATTAGTTTCTCCAAATTGACAATTTTTCATCACTTTATTCAACACAGTTGCTGAGAGGGATTTTGTTTCCTAGGAATTCATAGAGACATCAAGGGAAAAATAATACAACCTGTCCCTGCCCTTGAATAACTCTATGTGACTAGTCATTAAATTTCAGTTATAGATGGAAATTCTCTTAAAAAGAGGTATGGAAAAACATAATTTTGATTACTAAACATAATTCTAGAATTATAAATATGCAATATAAACATAATTATTTCACAAAAATGAAGGCACAAAAACCATTTGGCTTCTATACAAGTCAAATTTCAGATGAAAAGTAAAATTAATTCTACCAAAGCATAAACAAATTATGGATAGTAACCGAATAGAATTCATGTACATATGCAACTTATAGAGGTTTTTATCTATTCATCCTCTTTTTCTTCTTTTTTAACACAATCAACAACACTCATGGAATTGAATGGACAGGATTATAAAACCAAAATAAATTAAACAGATAATGAGATTACTATTGATTCCCATGCATCCATTCCTTCATTTTCTTACCCTATATTTACCCAAATTCATTTTGTTAGAGTCAGTATTTGCATACTGCCATCAATGATCAAAATTTCTCTTTTCATATCCATTTTAGGTGTCCCACACATAAATCTTTTATCATTCCACTAGGTCATGCAAAAAAATTAGTCACTTATGGTAGTCCTAGTCCAAAAACATCACTCTTCCCTAAATGTGATTACTTGTTGGCATAGTTTCATATCTTGTTGACTATGCATCATCCATAAAGTTATTTTTATCATTCCATTTGTATCAGTCATGAGGTTATTATGTCATCTTGAAATTCAGTCCTTCAAGGTCTTTTAGGATTTTTCAAGGTCTCATTAGGTCTTTTAGGGTTTTTCAAGGTTTCATTAGGTTATTAGGGTTGCCAAGGTTCCATTCCATTGCATAAGACCAACAAGTAAAGGGTGATCAAATAACATCCCTTCACCATGTGAAGATGATTTGCAAAGAGAAATGCTTATTTCATTATGCAATTTTATGTATTTCAAATGTAATAATTTCACCATCCCTGATCCAAATTGGATCCTAGAACACCCTCTAAGTTTTTATAAACTCTTTAAAAATCATGTCAAGGATTAAAAGTCTTACAAATATCAAGCTTATTGGAGATATCCTCGTAACAGTTGCAATTTGTGATCAGCGCAGAGCAACGAGGACCGTCGGTCAAGCGCGTAGACCATCGGCCCATGGCAACGTGTGATATCGCAAATTAAAAAGGTAGAGGCCATTTCAAGAAACGAGGGTAGTTTCTGATATGCGATTAGTGACAAGTTGCTAATCACATATTGCAGTGGAAACCCCTCAAACAAGGAAAGGCCGCAAGCACCCAGACCAGAAATTTTATAAAATGCAACGGATATTGTTTCGATTCCGTGAAAGCGGGATTCCACAAGACGGGAAAATAATCAGAGTGGCTACAAGTGGTAAGCAATTTCAACTGAGTTCTACTCGATGCCATACAGTGAGTGCAACGTGTCTGGCAGAAGAGAGAGAAAACCATTCACATCAAATGGGTAAACTTAATGTTGCTTAGCTGCGTGATATGATGTGGGACCCCCAGATCAATGGTGGAGACGCATTTCGAAGGATGACTAGATTTGACTGGGTCAACAGGCAGAGCTGTATATGATTTGAAGTTCAATATGGACGATGCATTGGCATAAGTTCATGTTTTGCAGGTATTCTTGGAGTTAATGGAAAAAAACGATCATTTGAAATTTATCCAAAAGAACTGGCACTCATCCGTTATGAAATAGGTGGCCACCTCCCTGTGAAGTGTTATACAGTGATCGATTACGCAGGACATAGGGATTCAAATGGATAGAGGCAGGGGAACCGGAAAGCCAGGAAGCGGAAACAAATAGTCAGGGAGCAGATTGGCTTTAAAACCACAAATTGACAGAGAGAAAGCAAGGAGAGAGCAGAGAGAAGAAGCCGAGTTGACCTGCAAAAGCAAAGGCAGCATCGAGCCAGAGTTAAGGCAGAACCAAAGAGAGTCAAAGAATCTGTGTACTCTAGAGAAGGCTTGAGAGGGTCAAGCAAACTCCTCTTTATATGCCTGTCATGTATTGAGTCTCAGATTGGACTCATACCATTGTGACCAATAGAGGTCAAGATTCAGTAAGGAGAGTCTATGTACTCCAGAGACTTGGGGGATCCAAGTATGGTCTTGCTGATTTATATCTGTTGTGTGAGACTCAAATTGAGCTCATTGTTGTAAAAACTCTTCTTGAAAACATAATAGAGAGGCCACCACTGAAGGTTGGACCAGGCGACGTAGCCTAGGAGTATTGGGTGAACTCCTTATTAAACTTCTTGTGTTTATATGTGTTGCCTATTATGTTTTCTTTAACTATTTCATTTTTTGTGTATTTTGCAAACTTGTATTTTGCAAACTTATCGATCTGTTGCACAAAATAACATAGGCACATCCATACACATGAGTATGTAATACCTTATTGTTTGTTTTAGATCAATTTCAGATCAAGTGGTATCAGAGCATTAGGTTGCTAAGGTTAGACAAACTTGTGCTGGATTGTTAGTGAATGATAACTAGATCAAAGCTTAAACTAGGAGGAGGAGAATTGGCCAAATTTAATCCAGAAATTGGTAGAGTCTATATTAAGAGGAAAATGTTAGAAGAGGTTCCTTTGGAATCAGACCTTCAGTTCATGGATAGTTTCTTGACTATGAGAACCATGGTAGAGGAAATTTATAGAGAATTTAAGAAAGGTAGAGATGAAGATTCATCAAACTCCAAACAAGACAAAGGAGCAGAAGAATCTCTCCTCAATGACCATTCTAAAGGTAAAGGGAAAGAAGAAAAGCTTCCCACACCTCCTAATAACCCTGAAAATAAAAAGAAAACATCCTTGATTAAATTAGATGTTAAATTTGATTTGCCAATATATGATGGAGATTTGAATGCAAAGAAGCTAGATAATTGGATTAGACATATTGATGTGTATTGCAGGGTGCAGAGCATTGATTCAGAAAAAAGTGATATTCAGCTAGCCAGCCTATGCCTTGGAGGAACTACCTTGGTATGGTGGGAAGGAAGGACACAAGTTGACATGAAGAAGCATGGTAAAATCCTTTCGGTTTGGAGTGAATTTGTTTCTGCAATTAAAAAACAATTCTATCCACTAGCTTATATGCTGAAAGCTATGATGAGTTGGCAAACTCTTCGCCAATTGAAAGGGAAAAATGTACAAAGTTACACCCAAGAATTTAGAAAAAGAGCTTTGATTCTAGGCATTTCTTTAGACTCACTTGAAACTCTGCTAAAGTATATAGGTGGTCTACATAGTTATTTGAGACATACCATTCTCATGTTTAATCCTACTGTTGGAAATATAATACTGAGGGGGGGGGGGGGGGTGAATTAGTATCATCATGTCAATTATTTTTCAATTCATATACAGATTTGTCTACGCTACTTAGGTTAGTGAAACCAGCGTATATACGCAACATTAGTTAAGGAAACTAGCGTATAACTTATAGACTTATAATCTAATTATTCTTCAGATGCTGATCTTTAATCTGTGGGTCAGAACCATATAAACATTAACCAGGAATAGAAAAATAGTGCAGACAGTCACACTTGAACACAAGATATAAGGTGGAAACCCAATGTGGGTGAAAACCACCTGCTACAATTTGTCTCTGTCTTCTTTCAATTAGAAACTTCTTTTTATAGTGATCCTGTACTGGTGCAGTCTTATACCAGTACGCAGGCTGCAACTTGCAAAAGGCTACAACCTTATCTCATTCTCTAGCTTCTCCTGGAAGGGAGCTACAACCCCCTTAGCTCTTGTACTAGTTGAGGTACTAGTACGTAGGTGCTAACCTACAGAAGGCTACAACCTTCTCTTTTCTTCCAGGGACCACGTTTCATAATTTTCAAACTGGGTCCATGAATAACATTAATCAAACATCAAGTATGTCTACATCAACCAATCTTCTTTGTTCAACCCAATACTGAATCAAAAAATCACTTCTCTGAATGCTGTAACTAGATAATAACAGTGACCAGACACCAATATTGAACCCAGAATACTACAGTAATAAACCAAAGTAGCTAAAACATATTTATGAGACATACACTACTTCAAAATGAGGAACCTGCATGCACATGCTTCTGTATAAAGGCAAACCTACATATACACTTCTTTGAATCACTGAAACGGCGTGTATACGCGCCTTCGCTGTGTCGAACCTGCGTACAGATCTACGAAAGACAATTTTCCCTTTTCAAGTATTCAAGCATTAATTATATCCAGATTATTATTTTCATGGATCAATTCATGCGTGAAATATAATAGATCAGAACCACACAAAGATACTACTATTCAAGTCTTGAGATTTGACCCTTCAATAGAACTTATCCATCTTGTAACACTTAGGTTCCTCCTTGATTCAGATCCAGCTATGCACCATATATCAATCACTAGTATTCCAGATCTCACACCTTATAAGATATTCAACACTTAAGTCAATACCGTTGCCAAATGATCTCTTCCCTTTTATAGTCTTGGCGTTACTCAAACCATGGCCCAAAACCTTAGATAACCAATACCAGGGACCCAGCCTAGGTTCAATATTTTGGATGCAATACTAAGGTCCAAAACCATAGGTCCAATTGCCATGGATCCAAAAATAATCTTTCACACAAGTATGCGCTTTTCTGTGCATGAAAGTGCGTGTATACACATACGCGACTTTTTCAAATCAACAGCGCTACACGATCTGGTTAAAATGAACCTGAATATATTAAGTTTTCTTCCATTCTAAGAGATTGAACTGTGATCTGCCACCTGAGTACGTTGCCATCAAGGACAACACCTGTGCCATAATGCCAAACCTATGTCATAATGCCAACAATCTCCCCCTTTGGACTTGATGGCAACCCTCCAACATTCAAAGTCATTTCTCCCCCTTTGACATCAAGGGCAAAGGGTTATGCTCCCCCTAGGTACATGTTGAATCCTCTGCTCTGTTGTGTTGTCCATGCTCCCCCTGACTGTAGTCTAAGTCTGCAGCAAATGGTCTATAAGAGAGAACATAACTCTATACATCATAAGCAACCTTCCTATCACCAGAGAATCATACATACATCCATCTCCCAAACAAATGGGGATATACCAATATTGACTCATCCACCCAACCAAGTAGGGATACATAAGCAGTTTACACAAGATAAAATAAGAACATTACATCATCCATCCCGGGCATAGTGGGAAAACCAAGATAGGCCGTTACATGACCTTGATAAGAAAAGAAATACATGACATAGAGATGAAATATTTACAGCAAGACTATGATAGTTATCAACAATTAACATCAGCAGCATCTGTCAATCATTGTTCAAAGCATCAACCATGATCTCCTTCTGCACTTGTTCCACCTGAAACCAACACAATTGTGAAAGTGAACCGAGATCTTGTAAGATAATGCCAACAATGCATTATTAGAATATATGCTCCCCTTGAACCTGTGCCAAAAGATCTCTGACAGACCCATATCAGACTCTTTTCATCCAGAGCCTGGCCCACTGTTTGTCTTTAAACCAACATATACGCGATTGTATCTTCATAAACCGGTGTATGTACGTGGATCCTCTTCGTGAAACTCGCGTACAACCACTTTTCTCTAAAACAGACAAGATTCAACAGCAAGATGATGCATCAACTACCCCCATCTTCTGTCTGAGGTATTCAAATGTCTCCTTGGGTAGTGGTTTGGTGAATATATCACTAACTTGTTCCTTATAGGGAACATACTCCAATTTGACCTTTTGTTCAAGCACTTGTTCCAGGAGAAAATGATACTTGATAGGTATGTGCTTAGTCTTTGAATTCATGATAGGATTCTTTGAAATACTGATTGCACTTGTATTATCAGAGAAGATGGAGATAGGTGGAGTACAAGTGATTTGAAAATCTTGCAAAGTTTGCATCATCCAAAGGAGTTGTGTGCAGCAAGATGCAGCAGCCACATATGATGCTTCAGTTGTAGATAAAGCAATTGAACTTTGTTTCTTGTTGAACCAAGTTACTAATCTGGAACCCATAAAGAATGCACCACCACTAGTGCTTTTTCTGTCATCCAAACTTCCTGCCCAGTCTTCATCTGTATATTCATGAAGTGTGAGATCTGCATCTCTAGGATACCATAAACCATAGTTTTCTGTTCCTTGAAGATATTTGAAGATCCTCTTAACTGCCTAAAGGTGTGCTTCCTTTGGATTTGCCTGAAATCTTCCAACTATTCCCACTGCATGCATGATCTCTCACCGAGTACCTGTCAGATAAAGCAGACTACCAATCATGGATCTATAGGTTGGTTGATGTACGGTTGTGTTGTGGCCACCAACAACCCCCCTCCTTATTTAGTGTTAGCAATAACATTAAACAAGGGGGGACCCTTAGTAAAAATTCAAAAAATCCTTTTTGTATTGAACTCCTTAGAAATATATCGCATCGCGAGAAGAGAGTAAAACATTTCTTTATGAGCACCATAAAAAATGCGAAAAAGCGACGCGAAATCCATCGCATCGCATACATCAAGAAGCCATAAATGAAGATCTTGAGAATTCTCCGATGGCCGATATGCGAAATTGCATATCGCAACATCACATAAGCAGCACACAATAGTTTAACATGATCTGCGATATCGCGATGAATGCGATCTGCGATCTACGATATCGCGATCTTGACGAAAATGCGATAACGCGATAATGAAATGCAAGTTGCAGGAACCGGCCATTGCAAATTTTCCTTGGCTCAACGTTCAAGAAAAGTTGTCCATAACCCAAAAATTAGGTGCACGCCTTAAACGAAATTAATAAACGTACGCCAAAGTGTTAATGAAGGATAGTTTTATGTTTTTCGAAGAGTCAGTTCACAATGGGTGGCATTATTTTATGCATTCGTAGAGCTTAGAGCTTTCGCGTCAATATTTATTGTTGTAACTCTTTTTCCTTTGCGTGAACTACAGGAATGAAAAACAGGAAACAACATGGGGCAATGCGCAAGAAACATCTAAGGAAAAAGGGAAAGCGTCAATGCTCGGAGACAGAGAAGAGATGCCCTCATAAACGAATACCACATGTGGTGGAACCATAGGTTCCAGCGCATTACTGAATAGATGCTGATATCAATAGGTGATCAACCACTCAGGGTAAAAATCTCACAAAAAACAGCATGTTTACAAAATTATGAAAAAGCTTACACCCGGAAAAGGAAAAGGCGCTACAGACAAAAAACGCATTAGAAAGGCCCGGATCAAAGAACGAAGGCAGTTTTCGATGCGCGACATCGCTAAGAAAATTGTTGATAAATCAAAGTCCCTAAATTTCTTAGTCATTCGCAAGTTCGGAAGCCAAGATAGCAAAAGCAGAAGCAATTTGAGGGAAATTTGGGATGTTACCAAGTATATACATAGTGAAATCACCTGGAAAGAGGATGATCCCTAAAAATATCTTCTAATTTACTAAAAAATAGTGCCATCACTTGCCATTCCTATTTTCTTTACTCAAACAAAAGCGGAAAGCAACCAACCGACTCTTCCCAGGCAAATGATGAATGCTTGCAACATCAAGGAGTAAATGCAGAAATAGTTAGGAATTAGATTCGGTTTTTAGAAATAATTTTGCTTAGAAAGAGGGCGGTCATTTAAAAAACCGTATCCTAAATTTATGTAATTAGGTTATTTCAGTTAACAGTATTTAAACCCTTCTCATGTATTTAGAGAGGGGTCCAGAAATTTGTCAAAAACTTATCCTCAGAACATGCACTTTTGCACCCTCAGAGGAGGTTTTGATGAATGGAAGGATCGCGATTTATTTATGTTTGCATTTGGTATCTGCTACTGATGTTGCACTTCTGTACTCTTAGTAGATATTAGAACAAGGAGAGATAAATCATTGTTGCTTGAAGCTTATGAGTAGGACCAGTCATAAATCATACTTTTATCTCTTGACCATTTCTGCTTATATTCTTAAAGAAATATACAGTTTTTAGTTGTTTATATGCTATTACATGAATGTTTGTGTTACCATTTGGCACTTTTGTACGGTGGAGCCATTTATTTATGTCTAATGTGTGAATAACTTATTATGCGATATGCTATTCATAACTATTTTGCCTAACTTTTTATGCAAAGTGGTTCATCTTAATTGATTTCCATTCTTATAATCGTTGAATGATCTTTATTACCAGTTATTATTTGAAATCTCTTTAGATCGCATAATAGAAGAATTACATCCCGGGTTAGCATAGATTAGATGTGTTGTTTTCATTAGATTACAATAGCATAGAGTTAGATTAAAGTAGTTTAGATAGGAACTTTTAGATCAGCAACATCTGATTCTGCACACACACACACCCTTAGATTGGGAAACTGGTCCCATTATCCCCAGTTGGACCCGCTATACCAAACGGATAAGGAGCTGCCAACCAAGGTCCAGACCGGGCGGTTACCCCCCTTGTTTTCGACCCAATTTTCGGGGCTTCAACAAGTTGCAGCGTCAGTTTCAGCAGTTTCCGGCTTCAAACTAGGGCAGTTGATATCTTGCAAACCATTCATCAGATTGACTTCATTCCACCACCAAAAGTTGTGGCTTTCAGAGGAGGTTCAAAAGAACCTACAGCGCAATTCCAAAGAGGAGATCTTCTAGGCCTCGAAAGTCAATCTTTACTTCTGCAGGTGCATCTTCAATTTCAACAGCTTCCGGCTTCACATGTGTGAGAGAGAGAGACCCATTTTAGTGCAGTAGAGAAGAGACTCATATCTGCGCAGTAGAGAAAGAGAGATGTGATGAGATGAGTGAGTCCAAACGAGGAAAATTCCTCTTATATTTATACACAACGTTGGTGGGTGAATAGATGCGACTGTTGGGCTTCTGAGCCTACATGAGTTGTAGGTCGGCTTGATAATAATTCTATAATCAAAATAAATTCATATCTCCATGAATACTTATCGGAATCGGATGATATTTATATCAATCCTACACCTCTCGATGAGAGGAATTTAATAAAAATATTATCAGCCATGAATAAGATGACCCACATGAAGTTTTTCCTTTGTTGCCAATTTTAACAAAAGTGTTTCCATGGACTTTGTGACAGATCCATTTGTGTCCTTGATTACATCTATCTTACCTCATTTAAATTACTACAACTAATCTGTTGATCTATTTGGCCCGGTTCCTAAACCTATTGCTTCATAGCCAACAAAACCCTATTGAGCTTATAACTAACCTAAAACCCTAGTATTCTCCAGTCACTTCCATTCGCTGCGAGGTTGCTTTTAGAGAGAGCCCTTTTTGATTTGGTAGGGCTAGATTCCAAGTCCAAAGTTGGTCTAAGGTTACCTCTTTGGTTTCCTTTCTCAACCTTGGGAAACTAAGGAGTGTTAACATTTTGGCATTGTTGTCGAGGATTGAAACAAAAGTTAATCTTCTCCGGAAAAGATTGTTCACGTTGTAATCTGATTATTGATGGTGGACTATAGTCAAAGATATGAAAGTTGAAACATTCACCTGGCAACTCCAACTTGACCCAAAGACTCCACTCGCAGCAGGATCCAAAAATCGAAATGGGCTCTCAATCAAGAAGGTGTGCTCCTATGCATTGAGATCATGTTCTAGGCCTTCCCAATCGTATGCCTCAAGTAGATTAGCAAACATACTTGCCAAAATTCAGAGATGGAAAAGGTGATGACACTACACTTCATTTAATAAGATTTCATATGCATGTGCGTAAGCTAAGGATTAATTTTCATGAAGATTGTTTAATGAAGATGTTCATGATCACATTAGAAGAAATAGCACAGTTTTGGTATGGAAGCTTTCCTCCTGCTTGGATTTATTCTCTCAAGGATTTTCACTTAGTATTTTTTCGAGAAATATAGAGAAGTCTATCCTTCTTTTCTTTTGATTGAGGATTGTTGTGATCATTTTGAGAATTTTATTCAAGAGCTGGAAAGTGCTTATGGAGATAAAGAGTTTATGGATGATGAACTCTTGGATACTTTGAATGAAAACCCTTTTCACCACCATGAGAAGATCATGGATTCTACCCTGGATGACAACGAACTTGAGCAAAATTCTTCAAAAGATGACAATGATCGCCCATCATACGAAATTGATAATAATTTGCAACAGTGTTGCCAATCTTCAAGAGATTAAGATATATATAAAGATGTTCTTTCTAGTTGTCCTTCATTCCTTTCCTCTTCTGATTTTTTAGTTCAGGAAGAAATATGTGCAGATCAGAATTTTGAGTTTGCTTGTATATAAAATCTAGAGAGTCATGATTTATCCATTGAGGTCAAAAACTATGTACAACAGGTTTGTTGTCTTGATTTTGATGAACGTGTTCAACAACCTTCAAATGATCAAGATATAGAATTTTTTAAAAGCATAGATAATTCTTTTTCTAATATACATGAAAATCCACTTGTAGATATTTGTGTTGATGCTGATTTGGCTACCTCAACTGAAGATTTGCAAGAAAATACAAATCTTGTCTCTGATCTGGATGGTATGGAAGATCAAATTGTTGCATTTCCATCTAAGAAGGATCAACCAAATGAAGAAGAACAATCAACCATTATATTTGAAAGGACTGCAACAGTGGGTGTATGGTCAACACGCATGGAGACGTGATTGATATAAACAATGCAGTTATAAACCAACAAAGCCCTAACAGCATTCCTATAAACAACACAGTCACAAAAGAACGAAGCAGTGTGGATAAAAGCAGCATCGCTATGAAGGATACGCTGGAAATATCATCGAATCTCTCTAGAACGCAGTTAAATAAGACTCACTCCAAATCGCATTCAAATACAATTCACTGCAACTACTCATCTCCTGCCATAACAATGCCGCTTGATATGCCAACAAATAATGGGCTTAAAAACAACGCAGCAATAGAGGTTATAAAATTGCAAGGGCGTAAAACTATGAAAGAATACAGCGCAGATATAAATGGATGTGATATAAACAGCACTGTGCAAACCTGTTTCATCACAAATATTAAAAACAATGTAGTTATAAACCAACAAAGCCCTAACAGCACTGCGCAATCAGTTGTAGAAGAAACTGTTATCAACGCAGTCACAAAAGAACAAAGCAGTATGGATACAAGCAGCATCGCTATGGTGGATATAAGCAGCATCACTATGAAGGATACGCTGGCAAGATCATCGAATCTCTTGAGAATGCAGTCAAATCTGAAGAACTTGTCAAACATCCCATCTACCAACGTAAAAACTCAAACTAATCCCAATCAAAGTAGGATAGTACAAACATCCCAGGTCATTAACTTATCAAACATCACCCTTGATTATGCAGCTGAGTCCATCTTGAAAAAAGGTCTAAACTTTTCCATAACCCTAAATAAAATACATGTGGAGGAAGTCATCAGTAATGTTGAAGTAGCTATTAAAAACCTAGATATAGCAAAAAGCGAAGAAATCAGACAAGATATTGCAAAAATTCTGAGAAACTCTAAACCTTCGGCATCGAACATTTCCGTAGAAGAAAAAAGAGCCCTAAACAATCTCAGAAAAAAACAAAAACATAATCATCTTAAAGGCTGATAAGGGCAATGCTACTGTAATTATGAATAGATTGGATTATGACATTAAAATGGAAGAACATTTAGTTGATGTTATAAAATTATTAATAAGGATCCCAGTGAAAAAATCATGCGTGAAGTTATTAAGAGAATCAAAGAATCATCTTTGGATGAGGTCACTAAAAAGAAAATCATCCCTAATAGTTCCATTACTCCTAGAATTTATGGGGCTCCTAAAGTCCATAAACCTAACATACCCCTCAGACCTATAGTTAATACCATAGGTTCTCCTACTTACCTTCTCGCTAAACACCTAGCCAAAAAACTTAGACCCCTGTCTGGTAATACCCCTTCTTATATTAAAGACTCCTATTCTTTTGTTCAATGGATTAATAACATAGAAATGAATGATGAAGATATTATGGTTAGTTTTGACATTGTATCCCTTTATACCATGATTCCTATTTATGAAGTTATTGAGATCATGAGAAACATCACTGATAAAGAAACTGTTGATCTTGTGGAGCTGTGCTTGAGATCCTCTTACTTCAGTTTCAAAGGAAACATTTATGAACAAACTCATGGTGTGGCTATGGGCTCTCCTCTATCCCCCATAATTGCCAACATCTTTATGGAGAACTTCGAACAAAAGGCCCTTAGGTCATTTCCATACACCCCTGCTGAATGGAAAAGGTTTGTAGATGACATATTTGCCAAGTGGAGTCATGGAAAATAAAAACTTGACCTATTCCTCAATCATCTAAATAGCCTATCTGACCATATAAAATTCACTATTGAAATCGAAAATAACAACCAGCTTTCGTTTCTTGATATCCTTCTAACTAAAAGAGATGGGTCTCTTGGTTTCCAAGTCTATAGAAAGAAAACCCATACAAAAAGATATCTTCATGCAAATTCCCATCACCACCCTAAATAGAAGATTGGCATCATTAGAACCCTAACCACCAAGGCGGCCAGAATATCTGATCATGACCATTTAAATGATGAACTCAACCATCTACACAAAGTGTTTGAACTGAATGGCTACAATAGAAATACCATTAAGAAAGTCATGCACCTATCTCTAAACAAGAATAACAAGGACATGAAAAGTCAAAATTTATCAACTCCTAAGGTCTTCCTACCATAAATAAAAGGCACCACTGATAAAATTACTAAAATTCTAAATAAACATAACATCAATGTAGCATTCACCCCTGCTAACACCATCACACAATTATTCAACTCAGTCAAAGATCCCATAAACCCTAAACTTCAAAAAGGTGTTTATGTGATTCCTTGCTCATGCGGTAAGGAATATATGGGTGAAATAGGTAGGTCTCTTAATACTAGAATTAAATAACACACTGTCGACTTAAGAAGAGATAGGACCTCTAAATCAGCCTTAGCAAAACATGTTCACTCTTCCTCTCATTACATCTGCATGGAAGAAGTCAAACTGATTAAAAAAGAAGACCACTATCTCAAAAGGAAAATTAAAGAAGCCATAGAAATAGAAAAAAGGAAGAACAATTTGAACCGGGATGATGGATTAAAACTAAGCAACATGTGGAAACCTTTACTTGAACTCTTAAAAATCAATAATTAGCCCTTATCCCTTAAATTAACCTATTCCCGCCTCTCTTAAAAACATCATTATAATAACTAACAAAAACATCATTCATTTAACATCCTCCTTAAACATTCTACATCATAATCATAAATTAGTAATTATTTACTTCGCACAATAAGTTGATAACATTAAACAAATTAAATTATTTCTAGGATTGATACATAATATTATAACAATAA
>APFE030303237.1:118683-161073 GCA_000404065.3 Pinus taeda
TAAATAAATAAAGTAAAAACCAGTAAAATAATAGCTGACCTATTTTCTTACATATTTTCTTTAATAGCCTATATATATAACCTAAATCTAGCTCTTGGATACATCATTAAGATCTGAAAATATCTATTGACGCATCCCCTGATGATGGACTCACTTAGTATTCTGAAATGTTGGGTTCACAAAACTCTATAATAGGTCATTCCTCCTCTGCTAAAAAAGAAATATCCCTTCTTTTTGCTGATCAACAATAGGTAATGTTTCATGATTTTCAAGACCCTTTGGGAAGTCTTTTGCAAGCATCAGAAAACGTGGAGCTTGTTTTGTTCACCAACATAGGTTTTGGACTTAGGTATCATTTTGAGTTTCCATCTTCTAAATCTTTCTTTATGCCTAGTGGAGTTGAACACGAGCATCAGTCAAGTAGTCACATACTTGATTGGTTACATTGGATTTTCGACACTTGATCAGATCGATTATCAATCAGTTAGAGTAGGAAAGGTGTGATGAATAAGCTCAACATTCTGAGCATCTTTTTTAGTGTCAATTTCCAGTAGATTTTTCCGTTGATGGTACAATTTAGTTTTCTGTTTAATTTGAGTCAGTTTGAAGATTGTAGCTGCAGTGACTCCATTTCCCAATGAACAGGGCTACCTGGTCTACGGTGTTCTTGAGACCTCCTAGGGAGCTATCATCCCCATTGAGCAAATGTTAGAGTCTTATAGTCACAATGATCAAAATTACTATTTTCACTATTGGTTATAGTCTTAGGTCAAATTATAATATTTTCAAATTAAAGTTGACATCTCTCTTGGTCGAAAAAGGGTCTTGAGTCAATTTCTAAATGTATAATTTATATTCTACTCTCATCAGAAGCATAACGTCATGGTCATCATCAAAAGTATCATCAGAAAATCTCATGGGTCTTTTGAGGTCATTTGCTGCACACAGGGACAATTTTACTTCAAAATCAGTTTATGAAGTAATGGACATGAATTTGAAAAAAGTGAAATAGGTTTTTGTTAATCATAGACCAAATAACAAAAAATATCTTCCATTTATGCACAGGTGTTATGATTTGGGAGGTATGCAGTGATATTTGAGGTTTATGTTCAAAAAATCAAATTTTGAATTTGTTTTACTGTTTTAGTCATTGTTTTTTGGCGCACTTTTCTAACAGCTCGAAAGTAATTTTGAGAACCCCATGTATTTGTTGTCAAGCACAAGCCAAATATCAAAAACCTCTTTCAGTTTCTTCATAGGTGTTGTGGATTGGAATATTTGACTAGATCTTTACAGCCTAGTTTTACAGATTTAAACATTTAATGATTTCATGTTTTAGTCATGATTGTGTGGAACCTATTCCGAGGAGATGGAGATGAATATGTGAAAACGAAGAGGGGTTTCTCTAAAAAACAAGCTAATATACAAAAAAATTCCTTCATTTTTGTAATATATTTCATGAGTAAAGAGATACGAGTTAATATTTGACCCCTATTTTTAGAAAGTTTGTCCCTATTCCTAACAGGGAGTGCCAAATTTAATGCAATTGTTTCTATCTTTAGGGAGATGGTTGAGCTTGACTCCCTTAGTCTAGGGATGAGCTAATTGTATATATTTCATGAATTTTGCAGTGCAAAAGGTTGGATATTTGAAGCTCTGACATTTTGGAACTGGTGTACTTGATTTTTGGGCAGAATTAATATATTGTTGCAACTTTTTTTCTAGGATTCATGTGTTGTGGTCAGTGACATTATTTTCTTCAGTTATTCTTATGAATTTGATTGTTATATTTTTCTAGAAGCTATCCATATTTCTTCTCATGTTAATCTCTTAAGTTTTAAACACAATTCAGTGCCAGAAATGCTCTGTTTTGTTTGAGATTATCATTTAAGTGTTTTTATCTTCTAAACAAGTGAATTCATGCATGTATGCTTAGTTAGTTCCTTCTATCTGATTTTCTCATCACCATACTACTATGATAGATCCATTTGTGTCCTTTATTACATCTATCTTGCCTCATTTAAACGATAGCAACTGATCTTTTGATCTATTTGACCTGTTTCCTAAAAATATTGCTTCATATCCAACAAAAACTAAATCAAAACCCTATTGAGTTGATAACTAACCTAAAACCCTAGTATTCTCTAGTCACTTCCATTGGTTGTGAGGTTGATTTTAGAGATATCCCTCTCTGATTTGGCAGAGCTAGCTGCCAAGTCCAAAGTTGGTATGAGGTTACTTCTTTGGTTTCCTTTCTCAACCTTGGGAAACTAAGGAGTGCTAGCATACCTTACATTGGATGTCTCACAAAGCTTACATTCTTACTGCCCCAAAGTAGTGTGACTTCTCTTGTTTTGGTTGGTACCCAAGGCATAACTTTAAATCATACCAATGGTGGCCAGACCATATGGTCAGATAGGGCTCCTACACCAAATGATGTGAGGTCTAGTTGGCACTTCACATTAGGGAGATCCCCTTACAATGTTGGCGGAATCCAACATTGTCAACATAAGGAGGGCTAGATGACAAGCTAAGCTTGTGAAGTTTATTTGAATATCTTACCTTTATTGGCTTCACCCCAAATCATAATCTTGAGGTGTTCTACTGAAGCTTTAAAACTTTCAATCCCCACGGAAATTCTTCATAACTTGTCACAATTTAAATTTGATGGCGAGGGTACAACAAATGCCCTTGATTATGTTGTTGAATTTTTCCAATTATTCATCTTGAATGGTGTTTATTCAGTAGAAATCCATCCGCGATTTTTTACCCTTACATTGGATGGTCGTGTGAAGAAATGGTGCTACTCTTTACCCACTGCTTCTATCACATCTTTCAAACATTTGGTTAATAAACTTCATCGATTTTTTTACAACATTAAGGGAATTTTGAGGTCTAAAATGGGCATCCTAAGAAAAATGTACAACCAAAATAAACTTTATAAGAACCAATAGGATTCAAAATGATGATGTCAACCACGGGGAATGATTCACCATTTTTGGAGTAAAAAATTAAAAATATTAAAAAATAATAAAACTACTTTTTCAACTTATCTCCCTAAGTTTTTACTCAAATTTTGAGCGGGAGAACTCATTGGATGCAAAATTTAATTCCTCATCCAAGGAGTACCCATGTTGCATACTTTCGATGGACTCTGCTAAATGAAAAATGAGAAATACATGAAACAATGTGATTGCAATAACGTTTTTCATGTATTTCTCATTTTTCATGTAGCAGGGTCCATAAAAAGTATGCAACATGGGTAATCCTTGGATGAGAAATCAAATTATACATCCAACGAGTGTTTCCGCTCAAAATTTGAGTAAAACCATAGGGAGATAAGTTAAAAATACGAGTTGAATTTTTTTTTCTTTTTTCCCTCTAAAATTTGATGATGTAATATAATATTATTTTATTATTTCCACTATTATTTTATTATTTCCCTAGGAGGCCCATTTTAGACCTCAAAACTCCCCTAATGGTACAAATATCAAGATGTTCTTAATGAAATCGATCAACTTAAAATGGAATCGAATGAATCTCTTCAACATTTTTCTGATCGATTCCTTCATCTTTTTCATGAGTTCTCAGACGAGCATGTGGAATGGTAGCTCTTAAATGAGAAATTTCATTTCTTAGTCTAGATGTCAAGGAAATCTTTTGAATCTGATTTTTCATGTCGTCCTGATCCAAAATAATTTCAACATCCCGAGGAAGAACCAAACATGCATTTTTCTTCATGTCCTCATCCTTTCGATGTTCTGTTTTCTGAACCTCAACCGATCATTCAATCAGAAGATCAATTCGTTGATGAAGAACTGATTTTCCTTTTACATATTTCCCTCGATGGTGATTTATCTAATTTTATTAATAAACCATCTACTAATATTGATATTTGTCTAGTTAATATTCCACCTGTTAATCAAGATGAACCCTTGGATGATCATGGCCCCGATGATCATCCCCCAATGATTTTCATCTCTCTGAATTATACGATGATGATTTTCCAAGTAATATGAATGAATCTTTGTTCGAACATGAAGATTTGTTCTTGCAGCAATTTCAAATGGAGTCTAAGGCAGTTATTCATGAATTCATTTCAGGCCTATCTCCATTTGATTAAGAAAATGATATGTATATCATTGAAGATTTTTGCAATAATATTGAAAATATACCCTTTGTTGAATCTCATGATTTTAATAAAAATTCTTGTTTTGATAAGAAATTAACTGTGTTTTCCCAAATTGGTTATCAATATTGTTAGGATTTAAAGTCAATTCAGTTGAGTATGAAACTTCAACATACGCTGATGGTTATGTCAGGTTCTTATCACCATGATGATGTTTGTCAGTTTTGTTAGTTTATGATTCTTTTACAAAGTATTGTCATTCAGGTCATCACATGGGATGCTGACTCTCTCCTGATGGATCCTCATTTTATCCACATAAAAATTTTCAACCCCCAGGAGAGGATATTTAATTTGACTATTGATCTTCCACCGCTACATCCCATCCCAAGCAAACCTGTAATCTGTAATGTAGGAAGAAAGGAAGATCTTAACGAATCTTCTTCATCATCCATAAAAAATCCCATGTGTACGACAGCTTGGATTATGGTCAGCATGATGGAATTATTTATGACATGGATTTGTCTTTGTTTAGTCTTTCTGGTGTATCTTTCCCTAAAGGTTGTTTCCATGGTCCCATTGTGAACTCACTTTAAGCTTATAAGTCTAGACCCATGTCACATGGCTTGCACTTGTATATCTTTCACAATGTTTATATGGTCACAGGCCTGGTGATTTTTGTTGTTGTGAAGTCTATTGTGTGGTAGAGTAGTAGAGTGTTGTACAACATTGTGGTTGCACTTCTTGTGCCTTCCAGTCAGTGCACATGTTTGCATGGTTTATTTTGTTATTGCACTTACTTTTGTTTTGTTCCTTCACTATCACACCTTATGGTCTCGAGGTTGGGAGAAGCATCTGTGGCTGCATTGGAAATTTCAATTTATGTGACCTAACCCTCTAATGTGTAGGTTAGGTTAGGATAAGTTGCATGTAGTTAGATTCATTGCATTATTATTGTGTTTTTCATATTTCAATTATTCTTTTTGTTTTCTTTGTCTTTGAATAAAGTTGGTTTGAGCTTTGAGATGATGTGGCTAAACTTTTGTGAATGGCAAGTTGGAGTACATGCAACCCTTGGCTTATCTGTTACCCTCTTCCTTTATTTGGTTGATCCCTTTTGAGTCGATAATTTTTTGATGGAAAATATGATCCTTTAGTCGAGAATCTCTAAGAAAACCATGAATCCCACACCTATTTAGGATTCCCATTCCTGCACTCGGTCCTGTTATGAATATATGTGTTATTTCTTATATATTTGTGTAGAGTAAGATAAGGGGAAAACTTTTAGCGATCAAAGCATCAAAGGTCTAAAACCTGTCTCTAAAGTAGCAACCTCCTCTGTTCTCAATAAGTGGGGATCCCTCTTCTACCTGCGAAAAATAATAAGTGCCTATGCATAGTTCTATGAAAAATAAAATATATATATAAAGGGTGAAATAAGATAAAGGATTCCTATGGATGGAGGTGAAGCAACAGACTTCGTTGGGGTATTGTTGAGGCTCGCTGGTAGCAAAGCAGCGTTTGTGTTCCTGAAGTGACTCTATCGGGATACTGTCTAGGCCTATTGGAAACGGAGCAACATCGGAGATGAAAAACTCATACTCTAATTGTTTCATTCACCATATTATATTAACCTTACTTACGTTGACAAGGTAATGATACAACTTGTTATATTTTTCTGTTGTCGTTGCGACAATGACCCTCCAAAAAATTTTCCTATATCAATTTTGGAGCCTACAGTAACTGTTGTTTCAAGCGCCCTTAGGTCGTCATGTTTTTTTTTGTTATTCATATGTTTTCTCCTAGCGTTGCATCCTCCTTAGTCAATGTTTCCTAAGCATCATCACTTAACTATTAGAATTGTTTGAGTTAGTTAGTTCTCGGTTAGGTGAAATCATGATCATTCTAGACTTAGAAACTTTCCTTATCATGCATACACTTGAAAAACACTCAAAAGCAGGAAAAAACAAACAAAATAAAGATAAAGTCTTACAAAAAAAAATGCACTTTAAGTTGATGAAGACATGCACTTGGGTTGAGTGCATCCCTTCGGGCTGAAGGAGTGTGCCCTAATTGAGCACACCCCTCCATGCTGAGTAAGTGTGCCCTACCTGGGTGCACTCCGTCGTGTCGAAGACATGTGCCCTGTCCAATTGCATGCATGAGCCAACTTGTTACATGAGGGCACACTCCTAGTAAATAAGAGCCTACTTATCCCCTATTAACTCTCCCTTTCAGGTGACTACAAGTGGCACTCATGCATGAATCAATTTTGCATGTTAATTTACTTAAATAAACTCAGTTAATCATTCTTTGCATAATAATTTCATTTGAGTTGAGCGCACAGTTGGGGGATCAAGAAGCTCTTAATCAGTAAATATTGCAAGTAAGTTTTGGATGTCAAATACTTCTATTGCATTTCATGATTTCACTCTCCAAATATTGCTTTTCTTGTTGTCGATTACTTGATTTTCATATTTTTTCCTAGTGTTTATGTTGAATGTTTGCGTTTCAAGTGTTAATATGTTGTCGCATGTAGACACTCTTCATATTCTTGAAACCTTCCATCTTCCACTATGCATGTGGAAACAACTATAAATCCTTGCAAATATTTTTCTTCCTAATTTTATCATCGAACCATGTTGATTAAACTTATTTATGCGCTTCCAATAGGTAGAGTGCACTCCTTGAGCTCAAAGCCCCATCAACCTCAAAAATTGTGCCATGTTTTATCAAGTTTTCTTCTTAAGCACATGAGCACATCACAAAGGCACAAAACATTTTCTTTTGACCCTTAGGAGTGCTACAATGTACCTTCTTTTTCTTAGAGCACATGAGCGCATCACTAAGGCTTGAAGCCTCATCATTCAACCCTTCATAGTGCTACAGTGCACTCTCCTTTTCCTTGAGCGCATGGGCACATTATGAAGGGTTAACTGAGTCAGCCTTCATCCCTTTGGAGTGTGACAATGTAGCCTCCTTGTCTTCTTGAGCACACATTGGGCTAGGGAAGATATGAAGGCCCATTTTCCCATCCTTTAAACCCTTTACGGTGCGACAATGTGCCCTAGTTGACTTTTTCCCTTTATTGAGTGCATGAGTGCACTAAGAATCCTCAAGTGACCATGCATGTTCTCTTCATGCTTTGAAAATGCACCCTCCTAGTATGCATGCCTATTTTCTCTTTCATGTAAGTTATTTTAGGCAATCATTCACCGTTTTTCATGATCAATCGTTTATGATGGCTCTTTGAATGCGATTTACAAGTATTGTTGCATAGTTAGGTTGTTTTAAGTTAATACCATCACTATGAGTGTGTTGTACCAAACAAGTGTTTGTGTTGAAAGTGTTACCACTTTGTCGTCATCTATTTGAGACATGTCACCTCTCAAAGTGACCTCCAAAGAACTTTTAGAAGCAAGCGCTGCTGAACCTCTGGAAGTTACAAGGCCCAATGTTCCCATATATGAAAATACTCACTGCTTCATTGATAAAGGTATACAAGTGACTTGGAGCAAAATAAATAACACATTCATGCAAGATAGGTTCCATGGAGACTTAAAAGATTTACATGCATATATTAATATCAAGAAGTCTAGGATTCATAGGATCGCTTGTAGATTCCTGGTCATTCTATGTGCAAAAGTAATTGAATGGATCATTATGCATATGGATGATTCCGATATCATGCTACACATTGCGAGTGGCAGTAAACTAGCCACCTATTTTGGTGAAGACATGTAGACATATTACAAGGTACTCAAGCCCACTGAATATGCAAATGATGAATTTTACACAAGATGGGAAATCCTTGACATTGCTGATGTTATCAAAACATGGTGTCGAGAGCCTACCAAGTTCCACCATCGTCCATCTGCAGTTTATCCGACGAATATTCTCAGATATGTCTATCAACACTTGATAGCTATGTATTTTCAATTATATGGGCTTAAGATTGAGGTGTTCCAAGAGAATTGGATATACATGCTCAATATAGTAGTCACCCATGGAAAAGTTTTCAATTGGTAAAATATCCTATCATTTGAGTTGCAGCGTTAGGTGAGGTCAGAAAAAACATCTTTACAAGCGAGCTAGGTACAAGAAGTATACATGTCTTCATTTCTCTTAGACAGAATATGTGCATAATATGCGTTCTCGGGAATGAATTGGAACTAGACCCCTGAGAAGAATTTCTCATTATACTTCCTTTGTAGAGTTTTATTAGAAATGAACTTTAGAGGCATATACGACAAATTAGTTGAATGCTTACAGTAATATTTCACATGATTTTTGAGATCGATCCTCCCTGCATGATCGATAAGGTGGAGTCACTTCGAGATATTATGGACTGGTATGTACAAACTCATGAAATTTCCAACTTCAGGTACTCTAATCTATTTTATGGTCATTGTTATAATTGTCATATCTTTGGACATAAGGTTGTTAATTTTAGAAGAGTCAAAGTTGAAAGAGATGAAAATTTTAGATACAATAAGTATCAACATTATAGATATCAAAACTCTCACTCCAGAAATGGAAATCCCTTCTCCCCTTTGATGAATGATGTTGAATGCTTAAAATGTAGTAATTTTTGGAACAAGGCAAGGGAATGCAGAAGTATATTTGAGTACTCATTTATGTCATAGAATACTTGGCAGCCAACTTTTCAAAAAGATAAAAAAAAAATTAGAAACAAAATTCTTGAAAGAGCATGGAATTTGGACTTTCTCTATCGACACATCATCAAGAAAACAGATGGTATGTGGATAGTGGTTGTTCCAAGCATATGACTGGGGATAAAATTAAATTCATGTCTTTAAAAGAAAAGGACAGATGGAACAATGCCACATTTTGAAATAATGCTCCAACAAAAATTGAATGCAAGGGCATAGTTAGTCTTGAACAAACTACTAAAGCTCAAAATGTAATTTATATAGAGGGTCTCAAGCACAACTTGCTTAGTGTAAGCCATATGTGTGATAATGGATATAATATGACCTTTCAATCCAAACATTGTGAAATCCATCATGAAAAGAATGGAAAGTTGGTGGGAAAGGCAGTCAAAACTCACAATAATGTATATGTGTTTGATGACTCCAAAGTAAGATACTATTTGAGAAAGAAAAATGAAACCTAGTTATGGCATAGGAGACTTGGTCATATGAATTTTGGTAGTCTAATAAAAGTCAGCAAGATAGGATTTGCAAGAGGATATCCAAGAATGTCAAAGCCTGATAATTCAATCTGCAAGTCTTGTCAATTTGGTAAGCAAACCAAGACACATTTCAAGACAAAGGAATTATCTTCATCTAGACTATTGGAGCTAATTCACATAGATATCTATGACCTAACCATAACAAAAATCCCAATAGGAGAGAGGTATTTTATGTTGCTTATTGATGACTTTACCATAGCCACATGGATCATGCTCTTAAAATAGAAACCTGAAGCTAAGCTTAGGTAGAAAATGAGAAGCATCTAAGGATCAAGTGCTTAAGCTCAAACATAGGAGGAGAATATACTTCAAGAGAGTTTGAAGAATTACGTGAAGAGCATGGAATAAGGAGGCATTATTCTATGGCCAGAACTCCACAACAAAATGAAGTAGTTAAGAGAAATAATAGAACAATCTACAAGATGTCTAGAGCTATGTTGGATGAAGAAGATGTACCTCACACCTTTTGGGGAGAAACAACACAAGCAACAATGCACCTATCAAACAGAACACACATCAGGGCTAATAGTGCTAAAACTCCCTGTGAGTTGTGGAAGGGTGGACCCATGCTAGTAAAATAGTAAAAGGTGTTTGGGAGCAAATGCTTTATCAAGAAGAATGATAAAAATCATGGAGAAAAAAATTCTCATGCTGACGAGGGTATATTTTTTGGGTACTCAACCTGTAGTAAAGGGTACATATGCTACAACAAATGAACAAAGAGATTTGAGGATTGCATCGATATAGTAGTGGATAAAGTAATGCCAAAACCGAAGTCTTCAAAAATAGACATGAACTCAGATGGAGAAGAAAGCTCAACCACCAGACACTCAGATCAAAAAGAAACAGAGGCAGATGATGAAGGTGAAAAAACAAGTAAAGCACCAAGGTACAAATCTCCCTCAAGATATGTATAGAAACAACATCCAGATAGTAAAACTATCGATGATCAAAGACTTGGTGTTCAAATTAGGAGAAGGTTCCTTAATAGCTCAAGCTGCACAAATCTAGCTCTGCTATCTCGGATTGAACACAAGAATATCAGTTAGAAAGTTAGGATAGATCCTAGATAAAGGCAATGCATGAAGAGTTGGATCAAATAGATAAAAATGACATATGAGAGCTTGTTCCAAGACCCAAAGAGAAAAATTTCATAGTAACCAAATGGGTCTTCAAAAACAAGCTAAATGAGCAAGGCCAAGTGGTTAGAAACAAGGCCCACTTATTCTTAAAAGGACATGCCCAAATAGAGGGAGTAGGTTTTGAAGAAACCCTTACACCTATAACAAGATTAGAAGCTATCAAAATGTTTCTTGTTCTTTCTAGTCATAAAAACATCAAGGTGCATGATATGGATGTGAAGTTAACACTTCTCAATAGAGCTATGGAAGAATAATTTTATACTAAGCAGCCAAAGGGGTCCATGCTCATAAAAAATGAAGGGTTTGGGTGCAAAATGAAGAAGGAATTATATGGACTCAAACAGGCCCCTAGATCCTATTATGCAAGATTGGATAGATACCTCCAGCAATAAGGCTTTTAAGAGGGGCACTATTGTTGCGGGTGAGATCACCCTAGGGTCTTGGGTTGAAAACCCCAACAAAATGGATGGCAAACAACAACAAGAAATGCTCAAGAAATCAACCTAAATGCTTATTCTACTTAACTGTGCAAGAGTGTCGTTACCCAGAGGTCCTACGTTTGAGTAGATCCCGTAGGGTGAAAACCCTCAGCTTCACCTGATGTCTTTGAAACCTGAAAATTATTCAAATGAAACATCTACAGCAGTAGAAACATAAAGCATGTTCATGATATTAACTTTAGATCATATAAATGAATGAACAATTACACATCAATATAAGATTCATAAACAAATTACAACATAAATCAATGCATAAACATGTTTAATATCGGGAACTAAACAACATTTGTTTATTGAAGTAAGCTACAAGTAAGTTGGAGAAATATGACCCGAGTCCTTCTCCAGCTCCAAGCGGAACCATCCTACAGATCTGTCCTTTCCCAGCCTCAGCAATCTTTCTCCATCACCAACACAAGGATATCTTAATAAAGATGAAGGATATCTCCAACAAGGAAACAAGGGTTTCCTGAAACTTTGGGGAGTGCAAAAGGCACAGGGATTTCGTGAGACTCGATCAGGGATAATCTCACTATAGTATCAATATCTCATATCTTCTCCCTTAAGGCCTTCCCATGGAGGTTTATTTATACTTCTCAAAATTAGTTTTTTCCAGTTGGGAAACTGTTGGGCTATGGGCTATAGGAGGTGAGTAACAGGTAAAACTCGTGAACTCTGCACGAAATTAAGGAAATTTATTTTTTTGTAAGTGTTTTAACACATGTAATCGGGTTGGGTATATGTTGACTCGCATGTACATGCTTTTATCACAGTGCAAAGTAGCGTACAGGGAATAAAACAGTGCTTTTTAGGTTTTGGACCAAGTCTAGAAGGAAGGGTTTCCCTAGGCCATAATCAGAGCATTAAATCTACCTAGAGTGGTAAATGGTGCTATAACAGATGCCCCCTAATATATGAGGTCAGAAGGGGTACATGATGGCCGAAATGTATTAAGTGTATAGAAGGAATCATGTTGAGACCGAGGAGCAGTTCACCAAAATTCAGCCTGCCAAGCCAACGAAAGAAATCGAAAAGTAAATGTTGTCTAAGGCGGGCATACCCATGCTCAGAAACAGTAAAGCATGTCCGCATGTCAAGTACAAAAGAGGATCCAATATGCATACAAGTATAAAGGAACTGAAAATACATAATGGATCATCTGATCATAATCAAGAAAGTACATGTCTAAATATCAAACATAAAGAGTTGATCAATGATGTTGAAATATGAAGTTGGTCATTGAAATCAAGAAACTGATCCAAATAGTACCAAGTCAACATGGTGGAATAAATGGTACTACACCGCAACTTGGGTGCCAACATATAGGATGTTGCTATAAGGAACTGCAACATATAAGGTGGATGGTGTCAATTAGAAGAAACAGGAGCAACTGACAAGTGAACCAAGACATGTTGATGCAAACCCGAGGTCTTCACCGACCACCGTGGTACATTTCTACACAATGGGAATAAATGATCTGAAGTCGACCATGTGAGAAATCGTTTGATTACCGGTCATTGATGTATACCATTAACAAACATGAGGATACTCACCGATAATGATGATGAGATTCAAGGTACCCAGTACAATCTAACAAGTGTGAATAAATGAGTTGTAGCTGAACACTTGGAAGAATCTATCAATCATGAGACAATGATGTTTTCCCATTGTCGATATTGAAGGAATTTACCATTGATGACTGCAAACCCTAAGGTACTGCCAAATGGACTCTAGATCTCTTTCCCAGAGCAATGAGTTGAAGTCAATGGGAAAAGATCCTCTAGAAGGAAGGCATTAAGGCATCCTTCATCAATCTAGCGTGAGTGTAAACCATAGGCCAATAATGTGGAAGGAATCAGACGAACAAAGATGTAGTAACCCAATCGAAGCACATTTCCAGCGTACACAAGATGTAATTAGCACACGATAGAAACCCTTTGAAGTAACCAATAATGAAAGCTGACACAGAGGTGAGGAATCCACCAATAGGGTCAAGTGGAAACCAAGGCATTGCACGAATCCCAATGTGTGATAATGAAAACTAACGTCGAACATAAGGGAAACCACTCAGTCAAAGACCCATGATACTGATCGATGTTGAGCACAAGGTAACCTATCAATAATGAAAATAGGGCCAGGGTGTGGCTCTAGATCTGCCCTCAAAGAAATTTTGTCATAGTTGATAAGAGTAAGACCTGCCAGCAAGAAGTCAATGGAGACCTTCTCAAACCAGCACGAGCAAAGGACCAATATAGCTGATGTGATAAAAAACATGACGTTGACAATTAGGGATGATCGACTAAAAAATAGGTCAAGAGACACTGCAGAGATCCCGACTCAGGTTTACTTCCCTTGAACAAAAGCACGACTCAACTGTGACTACATCGCATCATATGATAACTTTGTATAATTTTGTCATATAGGAGGCATAAGCAAACTCTCCATATGATTGGAAGAGATAACCAATCGAAGGAGTATCGACTCAGTGACAAGGTTAAGGCTCTCCTAAGTCAAACTAAATCCCATCCCAATAGAGGAAAGACTTACTTTTGAGTGCTTTATTTAAGGGCGACACAACTGACTCTAGCTGCCATCAAATATGGAAATAGTGTCCCGTTTTTGCTCTTTTTTTTAGATATATAATTTTTTTGTCTTTTTCTTTTATATGAAGTTTGAAAAGGAATAAAATAATGCTATAGTACGGTGGAAAGAATGAGTGTCAAAAAAGCAGATGCTCTAGTTCCTGGAAGGGGAACATTCCTATGTGTAATGCAATGCGGCGAAAACTGGTCAATGACACTCAAAGGAATGTTCTTTCGACAAGTAAAAGGGTGCGTCAAGCTGCAGAGGCTAAGTGATTACAAGGTTGATTTTGTAGAAGACATGGTCAAAAAGTGGCTTAAACACGAGTCTAAGTGAAGCCGTCTCACGGCCAAAAGGTGAAAATAGTCAATATGAAATGCAGCAATACAGCTGAACACAAAGGAGCCTCCAGGGTATAAGGCCAGAAAATAGTGCAGAAGAACAAGAATGTGTTTTCAACACACAAGTCATGGCAGGACTAAATAGGAATCCCGAGCCTACTCAATGTAGTAGCATGGGCAACAAATGTCAGTGAGGATCTAACTAATATGCCCATGTAAAGGTTGGCTCTACCATCGCGCCATGATTTTAAAGTCGGTGAGTGAAAATGGTTTATGAATCAAGATACGATGGGGTGGACCCTATGGCAAAAATATCACAATATGGAGGCTAGGATGCATAATGCAGCGGAGAGTGTTATTCCCTAACCTATATGCCAGTAAGAAAATGGTACCTGCCATGATGGGTCTGCTGTCATGGGACCGAAGCAATTTCTCCAAGAAGTCTCCAACATTTCCTATAAAAGTAACCCATTCCTTGACACTCCAAGCCAAAAGGTCAAAAAATCCATAAGATAAACATCAACTTTTGAAAAAATAATTTTCCTTTTTCAACCTATATAAGGACTTTTGGACTCACATTTTTGTCATTTGGGTTTTGAGAAAGGAGTTGCGGAGAAAAACTCAAACAAACTTCCTCCATCAAATTCAACTGTTCAAATCGCTCCAAAACTTTCAGGTAACCCTTTAATCATGATTTTAATTATTTTTTTATACTTTTTAGATGTTTTTTCATAATTTTGACTGTAGTAAAATATGTTAAAGATTTCAACTCTACATACACGCGGGTTGGATAAAGGTAACCCATGTATACGAGGGCCCTACATGTGACTATGTAAAAAGGGAACCCGCGTGTGCATGGATAAAAAATTTTAAACATGAATTTAATGATTTGAAACATATTTTTTGGGTAGGATGACAATTACCTGGTGTGAAAGGGAGCACAGTGCCATTGATAACCAAGTGATGGAAGATCAAAATGCCTTAGATGCTTTGAGAGGTTTTGGTTTGTTAAAATTCTTTAAAATTCCAAACATGAAGGCAATTACTCGATTGCTTGAGTTGATGATTCATTATTGAAGTGTAGAAGACAATGCATTCATGATTGATCAGATGCCCCTAAGGATCGAGATAGAAGATATTTACTTCATTACCGGTCTTTCTCAAAGGGGAGAGATAGTGAATTCTACTAGTAGGGCGAGAGGAAGTCTCAGTGTAGAAGACTACATCCACATATACTGTCTTGGTCATCTTGAAAAGGTTGTAAGTCAGATTCCAATCAAGCACGTAGAGAGTTTATCCTTGAAAATTCCACTATTTACCATCACCAAGGTAAACGGTTCTGCTACTTCACATCAAGATTCACGTGTATCCATGAGTTTAGTAGTGGAGTGTCTCACTATTTTATTTGATTGGTGCACACCTCTGCTGACCAACATGAAGAACCAACTCACCTCCATACTGAAGGGTCAGACAAAGAATTTCAGATATGGCACTATCTTATGCTTGTTATTCTTTGAGAAAGTACCTAGGCTTTGACCCAAGGTATTATCGACCATCAGTAGCCCGAGGGATTCATGGATGGGTAGATGGGCTGACTTTATGAAATGCCTACGAGGTGGTGAGTTACCCAGGATGATTTTTGATGATGATTTTTTCCTTTGGTGGGATCAACAGGTCATTGCAGTTAACGACTACCCCTATGCCGGAATGGATTTCCGAGGAGATCCAGATCTAGTATTTCCACCAGATGCAACATATGGTGCCATAGATTTTTTAATTTGTAAGATTTTTTTGGATTTTCAATATAAATGAATTAAAAATCTTTTTGATGAGAAAAGACACTTACAAAATATATTGATCATGTTTCATATGTGGGACCAGTGAGACTTGACGGATTTCCTCGACATATGCATCGTGGAAGAGATGTCGAAGGGGCTGTAGCTGAGATTGAGAGAGTTCTTCATGCAATTCAGAGGAACTTGGTGAGACTGACTCACCAATTACCCACGATAGCCATAGAGGACTTACCAGAGGAGATGCAGGGTCGCGTGGTAGGAGTACCATGGCACTGGGTGCGACTATTTTGGAGTGTGGCCAATGCCATTATTTATTTTCTATCTGATCATCTTTAGCCAGAAAGATAGATGATCAGATATTTTTATGGTTAGACATGATGATGGGTATAAGCCCAAATTTTGTAGGGCATTTTGTCCCGAATTTTTGTATATTATTTTGGACACAAACACTCTATCTATATACAGACGATTTTATGATGATCATATATATAAATGATATTTCGATAATTTTTTATGTTTTTTAATTTGATGAATGATTTATATGTCAATCCAATGCTTGATTAGCAATAGAATCTAATAAGGAATTTGTTGATCGTGAAATGTGAACAAGTGTTATATAACCAAATGATCATTGCAAATATCGCACTCTCAAAAATTGGCGATACAAATAGGGATCTCGTACCTGATAAATGTTATTCATCTGAGATACCACCATTTGTGAATCTAAATAAACCGTTAACAAATCAATATCAAGAGATATTGCTTCAGATAGCAAATTAATAACAACAGTATATTCGGCAATATTATTCAAAGAAGGACCGATACATACTCCTCTCAAAACCATCAACTATCCTGACGGAAAATAAATCGCCCACACTGCAGAAGAAAGGTTTCGGGTATGCCTACTCGCACCATCGGCAAACCCTAACTATATTGAATCGTCCATCAATACCTGCCAAAGAAGATCAAAAAAATCAACATCACTAAAATCGATAGATAGATATGTACAAACATACAGTATATACAAACAAGTGCTCAAGTGAAGCCTAAGCAAAGTACTTCTTAAGGTAGAGCCCATTTTTGGGCTCTGCCAACTTGTTTCCTTCAAAGTCAATCAATTCATATGCTCCCTTTTTTAAAACTCGCTTGAAAATAAACGGACCGTACCACATAGACTTAAACTTTCCTGCCCCCAAGGTGTATTTGTCTTGATCATAGACCAAGACAAGGTCACCTTCAGAAAAATTTCTAGGACGGACAGCTTTATTGTATTGATTTTTTACACTCTTTTTATGGGCTTCGTTTATTGTGGCGGCATCTCGACGTTGCTCATCAAGATGCTCCCAATGAACGAGGCACTCTTCGAGACTAGAAGTATCTGGAAGAAGTTCAACAACTAGTTTAAGAGAAGGAATTTCACATTCAATGGGAAAGATAGATTCCAACTCGTAAACTAGTTGAAAAGGAGTAAAGCCAGTGGCAGTCTTAACTGACGTCCGGTATGCCCAAAGTGTCAGATACAACATAATGTGCCAATTGGATATAGCTTTGTTAATCATCCTTTGCAGGATGATTTTAAGGGATTTGTTCACGGCTTCAACCTACCCATTGGCCTGACTATAATACGGAGATGAATGCTCCTGCCAGAAACCCAACTTGAGAGCCAATTTGGACATCAGTTGATTTTGGAAATGACTACCATGGTCAGTGACAATCTCTTTAGGGATACCAAACTAGGAAATAACTTGATTGAAGAGAAACAAAGTCGTTGTTTCACTGTCATTCTTAAAAGTAGGCATGGCCTCAACCCACTTTGTAAAGTAGTCTACAGCCACAATGATATACTTGTGATTTCCTATCGAAGGCATATTTACAAGTAGTAAAATCAATGCTCCACTTCATGAAAGGATCGACAATGATAACAGGGAAAAGTGGAGCTATATGTGCGCGCATTTTTCGAGTATAGACTTGACAAGGATAACATATTTTAACCACCTCAATACAATCTTTGAAGATTGAAGGCCAAAAGTAGCTTGCTCGCAAAATATTTTGGGCTATTGCAAGCCCAGATAGATGACCGCCACAAGCTCCACTGTGGCAATCATTAAGAATTGACTCAGCTTCTTCCAATATTAAACAACGCCTAAGGATTGAAACAATCCCACGATGATACAATGTGTCACCTATAATAACATAATTCTAAGCGAGGTGACACAACTTTATACGCTCGTCCTTGGAAAAAGAGGGCAGAAAATTCGAAGTCTGAAGATATATAATGATATCTCCATACCAAGGATCTTGTGAGGAAATAAGAAATAAATGTTCTTCAGCAAAACTTTCCTCTTATATAATTCTTCCTCATAAGGCAGCTCTGATATCAACTTTGTAAATACCAAAGATTTCTTAGACTTAGCCGACATGAATTCGAAATCAAATTCTTGCAAAATGAAAATCCATCTATTATATTTGCCCCCAATCACTCGCCTACTGAGAACAAACTGAAGTGGATTGACAGCTGCTAAGACAAACATTTTTCGAAGCAGAATGTAATGCCGAATCCATTGGACAACATGGATGGCTACCAAAGCTAATTTCGCGATGGGAGAATAGCGTAGTTCAGGACTTACCAAGCCTCGGCTTAGATAATAGATTACATGCTCACAAGAGGCATCATCTTCCTGAACCAAAACCATACCTATGGTTGATTCTGCTACAACGATATATAAGAGGAAATCTCTACTATAATCAGGTGGACTCAACAATTAAGCATAGGTTAATTCTTTTTTCAAAGCATAATAAAGATCGTTGCGCAAAATCATCCTATACAAATGGGACCCCTTTTTTAAGCAAACGCATAAATCCTTTTGTGATCTTGGCATAATTAACTGTAAATCTCCTCAAGAAATTTGCTTTTCCTTGGAGACTTTGAAGTTAAAATATGGAAGACAGGGGAGGCAACTGAAGTATTGCCTCAACCTTGAAGGGATCTACACGAATCCCCTCCGTTGACACAATGAATCCTAACAACCGACTGGATGTGACTGCAAAACTGCACTTATTTGGATTCAACCGGATTTTATAAAAATGACACCACTCAAAGATCAACCGAAGATGCTTAGGATGATCAATTCTATTTCGAGAACGAGAAACTAAATCATCCGGATATGCTTCAATAACGTGCTTGATGTCGTGAAAAGCATAAGACATGGCCCGTTGAAAGGTGGCTCCAGCATTTTTGAGGCCAAAAGACATATTTTTGTATGCAAATGTACCCTAGGACAAATAAAGGTTATCTCGTGCTGATCTTCTAGACGGATAGCAATTTTATTATAACCAGAGAATCCATCCATGAACGAAAAAATTGCATTACCCACACATTCATCAATAATTTGATCAATAAAGGGCGTGGGGTAATTGTCTTTCAGACAAGCCTTAGGTCCCTAAAGTCAATGCATACTTGAATCGTTCATTGCTTTTTGTCGACGGGGACTGGATTAGACCCACTCAGTTAAAGGAACGGGGTATATGAAACCCGCCTTTAGCAGCTTCTCGACTTCAGCTTTGATAGTTGCTGCTTTTCTAGGATTAACCGGTCAAATTTTTTGATGAATAGGTTTAGAATTTTCTTATGTCTTGATCTCATGTTGGACTATAGATGGATTTATTCCAGGAATTTCCTCATAAGACCAAGCGAACACATCACGAAAATCTTTGAAGAGATTGGTATAAGTTTGAATTTCTTCAGGGGAACAGTCAGCTCCAATGAAGTCATTTTCAATTATGTTAGGATTCCTAGAGATGTTCACAATATAGTTTGTGAGATAACAAACATGTTACCTTTGGCAGAAAACTATGTTGGGGCCAAAGGATTTAAAACTATATGGACATCACTAGTAGAAGGACTACACAAACTTGACTCAATTTCTTGTAAATGAGGGAGGAAATATGAATGATGATGTAGGTCATCCCATGGTCTATCAACACCCATCATTTCTTCTAGAATTGCTTCCTCATATGGTAAGATATTATCTAAGCAATCATGAGCCGAAGTTGAATCGAGGGTCCAAGCCGGAGCCACATCTCCATCTAACTCTTCTGGTGAGAAAGGAGTAGGATGGGAGTCTGCGGAGTTAACAATAGACTAATAAGCAATTTTTGTTGCCGACATAGGACATGCCATTCCACCTACCTTCCCTCCATCTAATGTGGTGGTAGATGAGGGTAAAGGCCAACGGTCCGAAAAATAATGAGTTCGAAAGAACTCTCTTTGAGAAGGTCCCTTGGAGGATTAAATAGCATTGATTCTAGTTGTAGGAGTAGGAAGAGAAAAAGTACACATTAAGGAAGAGTGCATTCCAACTCCTAAATTCTCTATAGGTTGCTTGGGATTGTCCACTAATGGAACAATAGACTCAGAAGATGTGTGGGAGTCACCCGGAGAATAATCCATCTGATCAACTTTTACGATCCTCCCTTCATGAGGAAAACAAAGGATGCGAAATAATGATGATACTATGGCATCCATCTCATAAATCCAATTCCTTCCTAAAAGGAGGTTGTAATCCATATTCACATCGACTATTTCTACCTCAATATTTACCCCCTTTCCCCCAACACAGATGGGAAAGGCTGGAATAATACCGTGCAGCCTATGAGAATGTCCATCAAATGCCATCAATAGAGTAGGTGAAGGAACATCTTGAGGTGATCCAATGGCCTTCCAACATGACATGGACATCACACATGTGGAAGCTCCCTCATCTATAACAGTTCGAAAGATGTTGGTCTTTCGATATGTGGACTTTATTTGGAAATCCATATGATGCGACAGTCTCTTTTTGACGTTTGACATATCAAAAGTAAGGACAAGAGAATTTTTTGGATCTATTGCTCTGATTGTTGAGAGTAATGCACTCCTCTGAGCAGGGCACGACTGGAGTACCTCTAAAGCTGACATAACGCAAGGAATCTAAGCTAGATCTTCTACAATCGAGTAGTTATGGGCTGCCCTAGCATTAGTGTTAATGGTCGAGTGCTTTGCGGAGCCTTTCAGCGTCCGAGGTATAGACTCAACAGAGGGCCTCTCAATATGGAGCAGCTCTAAAGCATTGGAAGCAGACTTAGTGTGAAATGATTCTGATTCATCGTAATCATGCGATCACTTAGCAACGTCGATATGTGAACTCATCATGTAGACATTTGATAAATGATCCCCTTCCTGATTTCCCCCTGTGGGGGTACCCATATTAGAGTTCGCGCCAGCAAGTAATTATTGCCCTTGGGAAAAGGGGTTAGTGAGGACAACCTAGGAGCTAGAGGACCCCGATTGTACTAATAAGCACTGAGCGTCTTGGATCTTAGGGCAGAGATGAGTCAAATGATCTCCATTGATAACTTGCATGGAAATTTTACTTTTTTCTTTGACTCTTTCCTACCCCCTTCGGCATCATTGTTGGGCTTGTTTCCATTGCCCTTCCCATCCTAGCTCTTTTCCCTACCTCTTCCTTTCTTCTTCCCATCGAATTGTTAGTTTCCTTTTGGGTTAGAAGTTTGGAGGGAATTTATAGACATAGGTTGGGAAGGTGTAGATACAGACGGCGATGCCTGCATAAAAGAAGTTGTTTGTAAAGACAACTGTTGCAATTGATTCAGCAGGTTAGCCATGTTAGCATCAATCAATCCACCTAGCCCTTCGGCATGGGGACCTAGCTTCCGTTTGGCTATATCCACCTTAGATCTAGGAGTGTCAGGTAGAATTTTTTTAAGAACCCAGACTGAAATATATAAGTTCCAACTGTTGGGCTCTAAAAATAGCTTGCTCTTCAGTGAAAACACCGAAGACAGACATGTCCTTAGAGATCTCAGGTTGTAACAATTTAAGAGACCATTCAAGAAGGAATTCTTGTGGAATATCGGATTTAATGAGCCTCTTCCTTCTCCTCCATTCTTGGATACGATCCTGATGGAAATTAGCCAGAAGCTCAGTTCCAGCATCATATCGGACAGGAAATTGAAAATGGTTCAAACATATAGTAGCCAAATCACCAAATGAAGTGAAGGTGCCCCCTAGAATTTCTATGTACCACTTAGCCACATTCCTATTTAGGGTACGTTGAAATAATCTCAACCTGATTGAATCGTCTATCAGGGAGTTTGATGAACACCATAAGTGGAAAGTGGTTACGTGGTCACTTGGATCTTCACCAGTCTTCCCTTCAAATTTAGATATATCTGAGGGAAGTTTGGTTGGGATAAGAGGCCAAACCAGGTTATACCTAATCAGATCATTAGTCAATTTAGAAATACATGGCAAGTTTAATGTTTCCAGAAAAGGTAGTCACGAAGGTCCCTGAGGATTCCACCCGATGTGGGAAGAACTCCCAATGTTCTGAAAAGAATGGCCTGGATTTGTAAAGGCACCAAGTTGCCTAAAGTAACTCGTAGACCCAACTGAACCATAAGTAGATCCTTGTGGTCCAGAAAAAACCATATTTTGACCAACTCCTACCGAAAAACTTCCATAACTAGCAAAGTTGCCCCCTAGAGAAGTGTTAAAAGGAGCAAAGAGCCCTTAGTAAGGGTTCCATGCATTAGCATAGGGAGAAAATTTCTGGAATGAACTGATAGAAGAATATGGCATATTCCCTTGTTGGATGAAATAAGATTGATTCCCAGCTCCTAACCCACTAACCGCAAGGTTTGTCCAACCTTGAAACGAATTATAACTTTGACTCGTAGAGGAAAAAGGTATTGATCCCAAAGATGGGTTGGAGTGTTGTATATGACCACTCCTAAATGGGAAACTCTGAATTGATCCACTTGCCATGGATGTGGAGGCAGCTGATGGAAATACTTAACGAAACTGAAGGAATCACGTTGGTTTCCATTCCAAAAGGGAAAAATCCCATGTGAGAGGAAACAACTTGAGAACTTCCACTTGAAGATGGAATAGAAGTAGAACCAAATATAGCAGTGCCAGGAGTAGCGAAAGGTATAGAAATTGTTCCTCGTCCTTGTACAGATATTGAAGTTTGAATACTCGTAGCACTTGTTGTGGATGCCATGCTTCCAACAGTGGTCATCGAAGGAAAAGATCGATATAAACCTGGGCTCGAAGGCTTGTTGGTTGGAGTCCCGATGTATAATAAAACGTTGGATGATCAGAAGGAAGAGGAGAATTAGGAGTCAAAATAAACTCAAGGAGCTCCTTGACTTCAATAACGTCTTCCGACTAGAAGAGGACTCGAGAAAGAACTTAAGTGTTTCTCTCCAACTCTCTACTTGTACCAGGTCTATCCTATGAATTAATAATTCCAATCAGAGGATCAATCTCCAATGTGTTTGTTGCCACTGATTGAAAACCACTGGTAGAATTGCTCCTACACCTCCGAGGACAAGGCTCAGGACTCGTAGGTGAAAGCCCATGGATTCTCTTAGATCGACGAGCTGGTCGATCAGCCATTTTGAATTATTTTTAAGAAATCTACTTGAGTCTTAAAGACTCAAAAAAATTGTAAAGCTAGGCCAACTAGGAGCAAAGAGCACTCTCTAAAAGTCCCTAAAGATACAGACAATCAAACTAGTTTCATATTTCCGCTATGGGTAATTAGGATCGGACACCAAAATACAAGAAATCCAAAATTAAGGGCCTTCCGAAAATAGTCTGGGGTAATTATGCCCCAGGCCTACTAGCGAAGGTATCAGAAACAATTATGCTGACCTCCAGACAATAGCCTTTGTCGGTGCAAGCACCCAAGCTTCAAAAGGGTACCCTCCATAAGTACTGTTGAACGCGATGCAACGTCAGCGTCAGGTGCTATGATATTTCCCTTTGTAGCCACCTCTGTGATCCCTAGGAAAGGCAACTATGGATACTAACTCGTATCAAAATCTGGGCGGAATAGTCGTGAGGCAGGATCCAACAAGTAGGAGAGGGGGTATCTCTCTTCCTTTTCTTCACTCTCCCTCATGCTTAACTCCCAATCATGGAGCTTTCCCAGTCTTTCTAACGAAATTGGATTTCACTCGTTATTCAATTTCTAAGTTTTATAATTTGAGCTGCCTTAGAGAGTTAACTCTCCACTCACCTATTCGAAGGCCCTAATGAACCTAAACTTGTTGGTGTTTGTTAATGACAAAAATAGAAGTTCTAGTTCATTTTATTAAATCACTTGATTTTATATAGTTGTTCTTTAAGTCAGGGGGAATTACGAGAGTGAAATTGATGATGTTTTATGATGCAAAAGAAACCAATAGAAAACTAACTATATGCATGCAGTTATTTTCTTTGATGAAGAGTAATTTCTACTTGGGTTCTACGAAAACCTATATGTAAGCAAAATATTTTTCTTTTCTTTTCTAAAACAATCCACACAAACCCAAAATCTAAAAAGACTAAGAATTCTTAAGATGCAAACTAACCTAATGCAAGTTAAAATGACAATGCAAGATCCTAAACAACACTCATAAGAAAATGTGGTTCTTTATAGAGTCAATTAAGTCAAACTTGGTAATGAAGAGGACAAAAATTAAAAACAAATATCTCTCCAAAGCAAGAAAAACAAATTGCAAAAGAAACCAATTTCTTCACAACAAAAAAACAAAAGAAACCGTAAACTAAAATCTTGGAAAAAGAAAAACAAAAGTAATGTTTTTGTGTTTTTTCTTTTAAGGAAACAAAAGCAACTTTTTGAGGTCTCAAAAGTACTACTAAACTTAAAAAGATCAAGAAATAAGCACAAGGAGTCTTTAAAACTTGCAAGTTATAAAACTCATTAATAAATGAAAATTGAAACAAGAGAGACTACAAACTTTCACAAAATGATCCTGAACAGCAGCAAAATACTTCGGCAAACTGAAAAAAATTTCTAGAAAGAAAAACTTTCAAAATTGCCAAAAGGGACTCTCAAAAAAGCACAAAAAGCAATTAGGCCAATCAAACAAGGGAAAGAAAAGAAAGACAATTTGAAATTCAGGCTACAAATGAAATTGAAATCAATTTCTTGTTCTGGAAAACAAGAACATCCAAGAACTTCAAACAAAAGTCTTGAACCCAAGACACAAACCACAAACTTGCTTAAGAAGCATCCTAGGTGAACTAGGCTATTTAGTGAGAAAGAGATTTTGAAAAAGAAAGCTTGCAGGAAAACTGAGTTCTCCAGACAGTAGATGACCATACAATAGCATAAATCACTAGGCAGGAGACCTAACTGGGAAAAGAGATTTTTAAAAGCAATTCAAAAAATTGTATGTGTGACTGTGTAAAGACATAGAAGCGTGCACGTGCATTTCTAATACAAGAAACTCACATATACGTGAGTTTGCTTGAGGAAACTTGCGTGTATATGCGACTGTAATCCATGAAAGCAGCGTATACAAAGCTCAATTAGGAAAAAACAAAAAACAAGGTTTGATAAAAAATATCATACTTGATGCATGGGACACTATTGAATCAAACAACACTGTAAAAGAAAGCAATCAAGAAAATGAACTCTTATTAAGAATAAACAACCCAAACCAGGAATAACAAGAATTTTATCCCAAGTGGAGTCACCAATTTTGTTGTGGGTGAGATCACCCTAGCATCTTTGGTTGAAAACCCCAACAGAGCGGATGGCAAACAACAACAAGAAATGCTCAAGCAATCAACCTAAATGCTTATTCTACTTAACTGTGCAAGAGTGTCCCTACCCAGAGGTCCTACGTTTGAGTAGATCCCACAAGGTGCAAACCCTCAGCTTCTCCTAATGTCTTTGAAACCTGAAAATTATTCAAATGAAACATATACAATAGTAGAAACATAAAGCATATTCATGATATTAACTTTAGATCATATAAATGAATGAACAATTATGCATCAATATAATATTTATAAACGAATTACAACATAAATCAATGCATAAACATGTTTAATATATAGAACTGAAAAACATTTCTTTATTGATGTAAGCTACAAGTAAGGTGGAGAATACGACCAAAGTCCTTCTCCGGCTCCAAGCGGAACCGTCCTTCGAATCCGTCCTTTCCTGGCCTCAGCAATCTTCCTCCATCACCAACACAAGGATATCTCAAGAAAGATGAAGGATATCTCCAACAAGGAAACAAGGGTTTCCTGAAACTTTGGGGAGTGAAAGAGGCACAGGGATTTCGTCAGACTCGATCAAGGGTAATATCACTATAGTATCAATATCTCATATCTTCTCCCTTAAGGCCTTCCCATGGAGGTTTATTTATACTTCTCCAAATTAATTTTTTTCGGTTGAGAAACAGTCGGGCCACGAGCTATAGGAGGTGAGTAACAGGTAAAACCTGTGAACTCCGCCCGAAGTTAAGGAAAAAAAAAAAATTAAGTGTTTTAACACATGTATGCAGGTTGGGTATGTGTTGACCTGCGTGTACACACTTTTATCACAGAGAAAAGTAGTGTATAGGGAATAAAACATTGTTTTTTAGATTTTCGACCTAGTATGGAAGGAAAGGTTGCCCTAGGCTATAATCAAAGCATCATATCTACCAAGAGTGGTAAATGGTACTATAAAAACTATAGACAACAATCTATATATAAAATATGAATATGACCACCTATTAATCGTGGTAGTGTATGTGGATGACATAATCTTTGGCAACGATCTGGAGTAGTTGGGACATTAATTCCCAAATTGTATGTAGACAGAGTTTGAGATGTCAATGTTAGGATAACTATCCTTTTTCTTACGATTGCAAATTTCTCAATCAAAAGATAGGGTATTTATCTCCCAATCCAAATACCTGCAAGAAACTCTGAAGAAATTTGGATTGGAATATTGCAAGTTGGTTAGCAACCCCATGGTTACAAGCTATAAGTTATGCAAAGGAGATAAGACACCACTCGCTAATTAGATTTTCTACAAATTGATGATAGGAATCTTGTTATATCTCACAACATCTAGATCAGATATCATGTAAGTGGTAGGAAGGGTAACCATATTTCAAGCCTGCCCCCGTGAAATTCATGTCCTTGCTGTCAAAATGATCTTCAAATATCTACAAGGCACAAAAGACTATGGGTTGTGTTATGCCAAGAGTAGAGAATTTAGATTAAATGCCTACACTGATGTTGTTTGGCAAGGCAGTGTTGATGACAAGAAGATCACCTCTCGTGCAACATTCTTTTCAGGAAATTGCTTAGTGTATTAGGTCAGCAAGAAGAAAAACTCCATTTCTTTATCAAGTACTGAGGAAAAATATATTGCAGCTACCACTTGATGCTCAAATATTCCATGGATGAAGCAAATCTTGAAGGACATTAAGGTAGAGTTGACTAATCCAATTCCAATCATGTGTGACAACACTAGTTAATCCAGACTTGTGCAGGAAAAAAATTGAATATAGATATAAACATAAACACAGAGATGCAACAAAAATAAATCTTCATTTAATTAATATAAAATAAGTGAAAGATGCTTACATACAGAATGGAAATAAACTAGCTCAGGCAATGGTAGCTTATCTCTGAGAAGAGATGTTGCAACTACATGCATATGAACTGTGTTACAATAAGTCTTAAGGGCCTTTTTATCATTTAACAATAAAAGGAAACTCTAAACAACCAAAACCTTAACCCTAACCCTAACCCTCGGAAATGGAACGCCAAGCGTTTGTGGGCCCCATTGGGGTTAGTTGGACAACCAACTTCCTGGAGTTGTAACTTGGTCATATGATCTGCGTTTGGCACATACGATGCTTTGTTATAAAAATCTCTTTGAGTAATAAAATATTTGAAATAGGACCTTTCCTATAGCTATGGGCCTACTACGGACCTAGAAAAAAATGTTGTTTAGGGGGTCAAAACAACTCCAAAGTTTAGGACCTAGAAGACTACTAAAAATAGTAACTTGTGCTATAATCAAGGAAATTGATGAAACAAACTAGAGGTACAAGTGGAATAGGCAGGTGGCCACCAATATCCACATGGATCAATCCTCCCCATTAGGAAGAAATGGGCCCCATAACATGCAGAGCCTCCATGAGGTGAGGAATTTTTTGTTGAACCTGGTCCCTGGTGAGCCATTTGCCATGTTGAAGGAGTTGGGATGCTTTGAAAAATCAATATAGTTGGATCCTCTATTGGAGAGTATTCTTAATCTATGTGTCCATGATCCTATCATTCATGTCCTATTCGATACAACTTTGGTTGAGCTTTGTTGGTGTCAACTGCTCAATAATGTCAGATGTGTCCAACAATGGGGGGAAGTATGGCCGCAACTGGTCCACATTGAATACTGGGTGCAAGCTGAGGAATGGTGGAATGTTGAGCTTGAAAGAATTGTCTCCTATAGCCTTAGTGATGGTGTAAGGCCCACATCAATGCGATCGAATCTTGTGGTGGACCCCAATAAGGCACTCATTCTGCAAATGTAACCAAACTTTATCGCCGACCTAGAACTTGTGTGGCACCCGATGCTAATCATGACGTTGTTTGTAATTAGAATTTTCTTTATCCAATATGTCATGGACTTGTTGACGATTGTGCTGAATGCATTTAATGAATTTGGTATCTATGTCAGCTTCGAACTGGACATGAGTCGAACCTTCCTAAGCCTCTACAAGTGGTATGCAAACATCAATGGGACATAGTGGCTAGAATCTCAACCTCACCTAAAAGGGGTTGTGGCTAGTTCAGCCATGTAGAGCTATGTTTAATTTGTGTTGGACACAGGGGAGATTTTCATCCCATGTGCATGGATGCTTCAAGTTTTACATGCACATGATGTGCACGATCATCCTGTTGACAACCTATTTTTGGCAATTAGTTTGGGGGTGGAAGGTTGTGGACTTAGTGAGCTTGGTATCCAACAAAGACAAGAGGCTTGACCATAATGTACTTAGGAGCATGGTGTCCTGATCTGAGATAATCGACTATCGGATCAAAAAGTGTACCCATACTCATTCAAATAAGATTTTGGCAGTGGCTTCTATTGTGATACTCATCTTGCAGGCTGCCATAATGGCCATCTTAAAGAATTTTTCAATGACCACGAAAATACAGTCATTGCCATGCTTAGTAGAAGGAAGGCTCAACATGTAATCCATGGAGATGGATCCCTAGGGCCAAATAGTAGTAGGAAGACGAGTATACAAGCCTTGCTTCTTAATTGTATATTTGGAAATGGTGCAGGATCTGATGTACTTCCCAGTAACATGTCGAAGGTTCGTCAAATAAAAATACTTTTGCACCATTGCCACTATTTTTTCTACCCCAAAATTTCCATCGAAACGACTGTAGTGCGCCTCTTCAATCATCTTGACATGCTAAATTGAAGGAACACAAAGGTGTTCCAGGTGGCATAATAGTGCATCCTAGAGGTGAAAGTATGGAACTTGCTTGCCTTCCAAGAGCATCTAGTATGTGGTGTCGAATTTTGAATCACTCTTGTAAAGATGCGGCCATTCAGAAGTCTCATGTCCAAAAGAGTCGAGCACAGTGGCCAGTGCCATAATCGGCAGTTGGCTAAGGTAGTCTGCAACATTATTAGTGCTTCCCTTCTTGTACGTATTTTTCGAATGGAAATTTTGCAGTTATGTGGACCATTTCGTATGGCGATTGTTTTGTGACTTTCCTTGTGTTTGTATGAACTGCAGGGGTCGGTGGTCTGTGTGGATGACTATTTCCTTCTCCAGAATGTAATGTTTCCATTTTCAGCATGCCTACACAATGAAATATTTCATCTCTTTGTCATAGGTGGGATACTTTTGGACTATATCTGAAAGTGTCTCGTTGTGATATGCCATTGGATGCCCTTGTTGGGTAAGAAATGCACCAATAGCATAGTTAGAAGCGGCTAATTAATTTCAAATGGTTGTTTCAGGTCTATTAATTTGAATCATGGTGCAAAGAAGAGGTGATGCTTCAACTCAGTAAACTCCTTTTGTTGGGGTTCAGACCAAAAGATTTTTTCTTTCGCTCCATCGTTGGTCACTTGACTCAAAGGTCAAGCGATATGAGAGAATCCCAACATGAACCTGTGATAGAAATTGACAAGACCCATAAATCTATGGATCTCTGTTAGAGTGGTATGGGTTGCCCAATCCCGAATAACTTGTATCTTAGTTAGGTCCACATGCACACCCCACTCATCAATGATGTACCCTACATATTTAACCTGTGTCACACCAAAAGTGCATTTCTCCAATTTGGCACACAATTTGTGTTGTCACGGGGTTTGGAGGACCTGTCCAATATGGTGTAGGTTCTCTTCCCAACTCTTGATGAAGATCAGGATGTTGTCCAAATACGCTACCACAAACGAGTTCGTGAAGGGACACAATATGTCATCCATCAACCTCATGAAGTTTGTGGGGAATTTGTCAACTAGAAAGGCATGAAAAACCATTCGAAAAGGCCCTCCTTGGATTTGAAGGTAGTCTTCCACACATTGGAGGGTTCGATTCGTACCTGGTGATAACCAGACTTCAAGTTAATCTTGTCGAAATATTTGGGCCCCTTGAGATGGTCCAGAATTTCATCAATCTATGGGATTAGATACCTATTCTGGATAGTGATCTTATTCAGTGCCCGATAGTCAATACAGAGCCTCAAAGTTCCATCCTTCTTCTATACCAACACAATCGAGCTCCCACAAGGTGATGAACTTGGCCTGATGTGCCCTTTCTACAACAACTCCTAAATCTACCTATTGATTTCGTTGTTCTCCAGAATAAATCATTAATAGATCATTCCATTGGGTAATGGCACACCTGCAGTCAGATCGATGGAGTGCTTGACCTGACAGTGTACGATTACCCCTGTGGGTGAGGTTAATATGTCCCTATACTCCTCCTTAACATTTTCCATCTGTTGTTGTCGTGTCAAGGAGCCATGTCTAGAGGTTGTGGATGTGGCCTCAATATTCCTCTTTCTTTAGGGGAAAATCATCAGGAAGACAAATTTCCTGGTGTGGGAAATGATCTTATTTGATTGTTTAACATATATCAAAGAAAAGGTGGTAAGTGACACTGCCTTTGGTATCCTGTCCAATTTTTGACCCAAAGTATTAATAATTGAACAAGGTCTAGATTCATATACAGCGTGACACTTCCATAGGTATGACTGACCAAATAAATCATCACAGGATTCCAAAGGGACAACATCGCACAATACCTCACCTGCAAAGGGGTTAATGCTATAAGGCAAGGGAAACTATTGACTGACACAAAGATCTCACCCTTAGTGGAGCCACTCGATGGTGTACATTTGTGGGTGTGGTGTTTTTGGTAGCTTCAATCTCTTAATGACCTTGGTTGAGATCAGGTTCTTATTCTTCCCACTTTCAACAATGAACTACACAAGCAAGCCCTTTACTCACATCTACGAGTGGAAGAGGTGCTTCCCCTCCTCTGGATCCTCAGTTTCGCCTTTTGGAGCTTGGAGGTGGCTACCATCATAGTGGGTTCTGCTTAAATGATCTGCTTTCCTTTGTTGCTTCCCTTGTCAGGTTATTACTTAGAAACAGAGCATGCATCCATCTCTGAGTCTTTTAGCTCGACCACTAGTGCCTTCTTTGTGCGGCATTCGTTCATGTTATGAGTTGGAATTTTATGGAACTCACACCATTTGTATGTGTCCTTTTTCTCTTTCTCATTATTCTTGTCTTGCGTCTTCGAGGAGTTGTCCTGGGGGGGGCATGGCCTAAATCCTCCCTTTGCTCTATGGATTGGGGGTGCCTTTTCTCTACTTTGGGTTCACAGATCCAAAGTATCACTTCTTTTGATTGAATTTTTGCTCAATATTGGCAACATATTGATATCCTGCACCAAGTAGGAGATGTCCAAGAACTCCATTTCCTCCTGAATGCATTTGTGCAAACAACTGCAGTACTTGAGCACTAGATGTTTCTCACAATCTTTGATACCCAACTTTTTGCACGATGTATGGAAGAGGCTTGTCATATCATGCACATATTAATCCCTTTATTACCGCAGTGTAGTTCATTATATGTACTTGTCGTCATAGGTCCCAATAGGGTAATATTATTCCTTGAAAGCATCTCAGAAAGAGTTCCAAGAGGGTATGACTAAAAACATGAAGTTATCCTCAACCTATCTTTCACAGTAATTTTCCCACCAGTCCTTGACATGGGAGCAACTTTAAGCAGTGCAAAATTAATCTTCTCTTGTCACAGAAATTATGGACTTAAAAACAATATCCTGAATCTACAACATATTCATCTATTTGACCTTCAAATATAGGGATATCAAAGTTAACTTGTACCTTTAACGAGGTGCACCTTTGAAGTGACTGATGGATGATGATGTGTTGACAGTTGGCATCCGTCGAAGGATATGGGCAAAGTTGTCCATAATTTCATTCCTCTATCGCTCAAGGGATTCTTCAAGCAACAATTTGATAGGATATCCTACTCCCTCATCTTTCTTTTCTTCCCCCATGGGATATCGTTGATGTCGGCGGGGCCGGTCTTGCAAGGGCTCAACTAGCTCAAATCCCAACTCCTTATACCCCGACCTTGTTTGAGACATGCACAAGAAACTAGAGAAAGAGCATACCAATTTGATACCACTAATCTAGAATTATGCAAGAACGAAACATAAAATAAAAGTAAACATAAACACAAAAATGCAACAGAAATAAATCTTCATTTCATTAATATCAAAGAACTGAAATATGCTTACATACATAATGGAAATAAACTATCTTAGGCAATGGTAGCTTATCTCTGAGAAGAGATGTGGTGGATACATGCCTCTGAACTATGTTACAATGAGGCTCAAAGGAATTTTTATTACTGAACAACAAAGGGAAACCCTAAACAACCAAAACCCTAACCCTAAGATATGGAACATCAAGAGTTTGTGGGCCCCGTTGGGGTTAGTTGGATAACTAACTTCTCGAGGTCGTAACTTGCTCATATGCCTTTGTTTTTTGTGTATGATACCTTGTTAGAAAGGTCTCTCTGAGTACTACAATATTTGCAATAGTTGTGGACCTCAAAAAAATGTCGTTTAAGGGGGTCAAAATAAATCTGAAATTTCAAGACCTAAAAAACTGCTAAAAATAGAAAATTGTGCTATAATCTAGGAAACTAATGAAACCAAGTGGAGATCCAGGTGGAATAGGCAGGTGGCCACCAATATCCACCTAGATCACTAGTGCTCTAATAATCTTGTCATGCACTCAAAGACCAAGTACATTCTTATTGAGTTTCACTTCTTAAGAGAACAGGTTGTTGCTAATCTTGTTCGACTTGAATATGTGGCCACTAAAGAATAGCTTGCAGAAATATTTACTAAGCCACTTGCAAGAGATCCCTTTGTGTATATCCAGAAGTAGATAGGAGTCATGACTCCTCCTTCCAATTGACTCAATCACAATGATTGTTGGCAGCTACTTAAATTAAAGGATCAGGGCAAGAGTAAGTTGTGGTGTTTGAGGGGGAGGCTTTAGAAGAATCCTATGCCATTGATGAAAAAGGGGGAGAATATTACTAGTGTCAATTAGAATAAAAATAATGAATAAAACCAAAACCATGCCTGGTTTCAGGGGGAGCTTATTTTGTTTCCATCAATCCCAAAGGGGGAGATTGTTAGATAGTTGGCATTGTCTTAATGGTTGGTGGCACTTGGTTTGTTGGCATTGATGTCAACTAGACTAGCATTAAGTATATAAGCAAAAAATATTGCCATTGATGAGCATGTTTTTCAAGGGGAATCCTATGGTTTCTATAGTATTTTGTAGAGAATCATTATAGTAGTAGGCTTAGTGGAGAAGCCATAAAAACATGACTATGTTGGTTGGGGAGTCCTAGAATTTGGAGGAGATTATGACTCATGATATTAGCTCAGTTCTTCTTGAAAGTGGCATAAATGGAAATTTCCTATAAATATATTTCCAATGGTATATGGAATCCTGCGAATGGGCCATTGGATCAAAATTTATGATCAACCAAAGTAAGGACTTTGTAGCCCTTAGTAGTAGAGCCCAGAACCCTGGAGGTTATTTAAAATTGTTACAGGATTGCCGAGAGTTGTGTTATTAAGAAGCCTAGAACCTCGGAACCTAGAAGGCGTAGAACCCTAGAGGATTATTTAAAAACCTATTACGTGATTATAGAGAGCTAGTGTAGCAAGACGCCGGGAAGCCCAAAACCTCAAAAGGCCCAGAAGTCGAAAACCCCAGAAGGCCCATAACCCCAAAGGTTTATTTAAAAGGTGGACAGGAATAGTAAGGATTTGAGCTAGCAGGGGACAACAGTGGACGATTCGTCGATTGACAAAACCCATAATAGAAATTTCTCAGAAGTCCAGAACTTGAAAGCAATTTCAATGGAGTACTGAGTAAATAGTATCGAGAGACGGAAATTTTATTGGAAGTTTAAATTTCCATCAAATTACAAAGCACTCAAGTTGAGGTTTTTTGGTCGTTTCATGTGTTTTGTGATCAAGGGCCTTCGAGCTACTAATAAAGCTAATTCACTATGGGCAAGAATTTTAAAGAAGCATGGGGAAAAATAAATGGAAAGGAACCGATAGTGCACCCTAGGGGGCCAGTACCCGGAAGCCTGGTAGCCTGTAACTCTTGCGAAATTTTATTTAAGAAAGGTTATAGGTACAGGGATTCTGGGATCCAACTTTGTGGAGATGTATGTTTGAAGGATGTATGAGTACACATCTCTCCATGTCATAGCCATGAGTAAGTTAGCATAGCTAGAGCACAATTTATAGAGGATGAATGAGTTGGTAGCTGATAATAAATGTGCACAAAGAGGTTGGTGCCATTTGATTAATGACGACTATAAATTATGTCTCGAGATGAAGAAAGCCTCCTATGATAATTACTTGTATGCCACGGTGAAATAAATGAAGAGAATGGATCTGGGACACCATATCAGTAACTATATGGGCTCTAACATAGTGGTGCAAACATTGTAGGAAGGAGAGCCATACCTTCAATATACTCAAGCCTCTAAGAAGTAGTTAAGAAGAAATGGGGAGCCTTGTTGAGGTGCACAGGATGAATTTAATGAAGGTTCTTGTTGAGTGTTCAATGAATATTGAGATTCAGTTCTAAGTATGAATAATCCATAGGTAGGCCATTTTTATATTTAACATAGTTGCAATGTCCTGGAAGTTTTGATGGAACAACAAATAGTGCCATGTTGTAGAACACTATAGGGTGTTTGTGAGGTTTTATCACTCCTAAAGTAACTAACCCAAAATCATTAATTATCAACTAGGGTAGGGCTTTTTATTTCAAAGACGTCTGCTCTATTTGTGCTGATACATATAATAGCCAGGTAAAATAGAAAAGATGTCATTGAACACACTTGCAGAAATTAAAGCACTCTTGCAGAATGAAAATACACGCTTGCAGGAATTAAAAGGCACACTACAGGAATGAAACACACTCGACAAGGAAAGAATCCACACTTCATAAAACATTCAGAATAAAGATAGGTGTGCAGTTATCTGCGCATACCCCTTTATAAACTTTCTCTAATAGCTAGTGTGTCCAAGTATCATGCGCAGTTGTCTCACTGCTTTCGGTGCTGGCAAGTTCATATTGACTTCTATCTTCATGGGATCCACCAGAAAACCTTGTTTGCACACAATATGTCCTAATAGTATGCCACAAGGCACACAAAATATAAACTTCTTCAAGTTTAGTGAAATTTGATGATGCCTACATGTATCCAGCATAAGCCTTAAGCTCGCAATGTGCTTCTTTAATAGCCCAAAGACTGTCCAATCATCAAAGTAAACTTCCAATTATTTGTGTATGTACTCCTTAAATGTTGTGACTACAACTCTAGAAAATATGGCAGGCACATTCTTCAAGCCAAAAGGCATCACCTTGTATTGAAATGAGCCCCACTCTATTGCAAAAGTTGTCTTATGTCTATCTTCTGATGCAATTTTGATATGATGGTAACCCAAAAATCCATCTGTGAAAGAATAGGCCTCATGAACTCCTACATTGTCCAATACTTTGTCTGTAAATGGTGTATGGAAGGGTTCATGAACACATGCATTATTTATTTTTCTCAAGTCGACACAAATTTTGATCTCTCCTTTAGTCTTCTTTTCCTGAACTATCATGGGACTTACCCATTCAGACTCTTCGACAGGCTCGATGATCCCTGCTACTAGCATTTTGTCTAATTCTTCCTTCACATTTTCCTTGTATTTCAGATTCAACTTATGGGGTATTTGCTTCATAGGATCTGAATCAGGTTTCAGAGGGATCCTCATAACTCCTAAGTCCCCTAATATGCCCTTCAATTCTAAAAAATTTGTAGGGAATAGCTCTTGGTATTCATGCAGCAGCTCTGTTATTTTACTAACTGTATTTGCGTCCCAATAGTCTCCAATTGTTGCGAACTTTGGGTCTTCCGTTGTCCCAATATTCACTTTTTGTGTTTTTACTTTCTATGTTATATCTGGTATTTATAGTTTTGGTCCAACAACTTTGCAATGTCCTTCTGATTCTGGTATATATCAATCTTGAGCGCATATTCATCTTCTTTAGTAGTGATATTATAACATTCCAATGCATTTTGTAATTGCGCAGCCCAATCATGCAGCTAAATTAATGGAGCTTCATTCTAAAAAATATTTTCTTTGATTAGCTGAAGATCCAAGTCTATACACAGGAAATCATCTTCAAAACTGAATGTTAGCATGAACTCTTCAACCAAATCTATCTGGTTCACAGTTCTGTTTCAAGATACCAATTCATAGGAATGGTTTCTAGTGTGTGGATAAACCCATGTACCCACTCTTGTCTGGAATTTCTTTCCAAACGAAGTGCAGCGATGAATATGCTCTTGGGGATCAACCTTACCATCATACTTTACTTCTATTTCTGTGTCGATTGAGCCAAACCTGATCCACATTAATCTTTGACACTACTGCCAATCTTCCATATTTCTTTTATTAATACCCCACCATCTAGCAGGTGTAGCTCTCAGGGTTACATCCAAATCTTCCAACCTTTATTCTTCTAGTATTTCTCTTTCATATTCATCAATAAATAGGCTTACATCTCCGATCCCATCATAATAAGGCAGATCACATACCTCGGAAGTTATGCAGCGAAGTGATTTTGTGGTAGAGACTTCATATAACTTGTTCTACTAATTTTCTAGTTCTTCCTCGAAATCTTAAGTACAAGAAATATCTTGTTCCCAACCCAATTTGCCATCTACAGTGGGATTAATTCAATCTTCCTCCTTAGTTGTTGTCTGATAAATGTTGTCGACATCTGCGTCACAGTACTCAACTCAGCCAGGCTCTATATAGCGCACTCCTTCTGAGAGGTCTAGAGGGACAATGACCCTCATATCGTCTTTTTCGAACACCATTCGTCTCTTCTTCAAATTGATTATTGCCAAATTATCGAAAGCCCAATCCAGTCCAAGAAGCATCGGATAGGTGTTTCTATCATCTACAATTTCAATCACTTCGAAGTCTGCAATAGTTCGGACTCCTTCGATGTCTATTATGATGCAAGGTAACCTTCCCATAGGGACGATCTTCTGTCGGTTGGTCATCCTCAATTATATCGGTGACCATTGCAACTTTGGTCTTCCCATTAACTCCTAAGTTTTCTTAGGTATCACATTGGCATTAGATCCTAAATCAGGATTACCTGATCCATATCATATTCCCCTATCTACGCAATTAATCTCATTTCCTTCCCCGTTCTCTTCTTGTGTCGATGTAAATTGTTCATTGTGTGCAGATTTCTTCGTGGTACCTATTTATCAGTGTAGGAGTCTATCAACTCCTCGAGTCCTTCGACAACCCTCTGATTCCTCAATGACTTCAAAATACTTGGATCTAATTCTTGCGTTGAAGTAGACACTTTGTTGCAATCCTTCTTTGGCATTAACTTTGGTTGCGCACTAGATGTTGAAGCCCCAACATCCATGAAGCTTCACTTCGCTCTCATGAATGTTTCTTTTTCCTTTTGGATACTAAAACTAGTAGCCTTTTCTGTGGTCTTTCTTACCCATGTCTCTTCTACTTTCTTCTTACCTTTATCATCTCCCATCGTAGCTCCACTCCCCATTATGATGTTGATGTGTTATTCATCCTCCCTTGGCTCAGTGGTCATCATTTGAATATTTGTTGTGGGTTGTTGGTTCCTTTTCTCCTACACCTTCACGATAAGGATGGGACATTCTTCTATCACGTGATCAAAATATTTGTAGTAGCTGCAAGTTGTAGTAGGGTTTTGAAACTCTCTTGCAAAGTGTCATGCCTGTCCACAGTTATAACAGATAATCTGGCCACGTCCTTAACCAGCTCCTCCTCCTCCTCCTCCTCCTCATCCTTGGAAGCCTCCTCAACCAGCATGTTGGTCTGGATCCTCGTGTGTATGTCCTTTAGCTTGAAGTCTATAAGAATCAATAATGCACTCCAATATCAAGTCATAACTTCGATAGTTTCTCTCATCATGGCCTATTGATTTACAAAAGTTTCAAAACAGTTGCTTTGGGGTCTACACGTACTTTTGTAATAAATAGAAATCTTCATAGCAATGTTTGCCTCTCGTTCTACAAATCTCGCACCACAAACTTGATCCTGGATTTACTGGATTAGGTGCTCCACTTGCCAAGTAATGTCTGAACATAGGGCATTGATCCTTATAATGGCCCTCTACTTTTCATTTTGTACACCACACTTTTGATCTAGTTTCATTACTTTTCTTGAGATCTTGCAATTCCAAGGTCAAATTTTCTAGCTGACTCTGAATTTGATGTACTCCTACATGAGTATCTCTAATCGGTGAAGCTTCTAGCTTCATTGCAATTTCCAATTCTTCTGCTTGAGTCACTATCTTCTGTTGCGTCAAGGGTAACCTAATATGTGGTAGCAGCGCAGCCATTAACAATTATTTATGTTGTTCTGGGGGTATGTTAAAGCTTATTTGTCCCATTAACACCTTGAATCATTGATCCAACTCCCACATAGACTCAGTAGCCATGTGTTTGATTTCCTTCAGCTCCGTAATGCACTGTGATTTTGATTTTGGCTTCTTGAATTATGATACCAATGCTTTCTTAATATCATCCAATGAAGCAACCTGATTAGTCACAGAATACTTCATTTACCATGTCAGCGCTCTTTCTCACAGTGTCGTGATGAGTTGGACCTCCTTTACATATTCATCAGTGATCTGTCTCGCTTTCCATATTTCATTAGCTACAAACTAGAACTACTCAAGATCCTCTGATCCCAGTCCTCTAAAGATACGAAACTTGTGTCATCGGCCATTTTTCTTCTTGGGGGGCTAGGGGGAGGGAGAGGGAGCATAGTGGAATCATGGGGAGGGGGATGGGGGTAAAGGGAGTAGATGGATGGTGAATCCCAAAGATGCCCTAATTTTTCTCAACTCCTAACTTCAACACACCTTCAAGATGGGAGGGGGAATACTGTAGGGTTGTGGAGTTACTTTCTTCTTCACTCTTAGACCCACCTAACAAGGGACTAAAGTCAGTCTCAATAAAATTCTTTGGTTTGCGTTCTACTCTATATATCTTTCCACTTCGAGTAGACCCCAGTCTTGGTTCAGACTTATTCCCTCTTCGTCCAAACATTAATCTGACTGGATTCGTAGTATACCATTTTCACACAAAAGCATTTTAATCCACAAATTCAAAGAATTTAGGTAATTACCTCATGGGCTCTTGAAAAATGTTCGCTCAGATTCGTTGTAAGTGTTGTGCCTTGCAAAACAACCCCCCATTTCATATTATTTTTATTTACAAAACCATTAAAATATGAAATGGGTCCCTCTTAAAATAAAATTGATGTCAAAACTCTTACTTTGTAAAAATCCAACAAATCAAAGGAGCGCTTTATAAACTTACCCTCAAAAGCCATATCCCTTTAAAAAAGTGGAAACAATCAAATATGTGTTTATCGCGATAAAGTGATCGCAAGATCGCATATCGCAATAACATAAAGGACTCACTAAGCAATCAAAAGGCTTCCCCCCCGATGCGATAAAGCTATCGGCGATATCGCAATCTGCAAAATCCCTTGTACACCACTAACGCGCCCCTCATTAAAACCCCGATGCGATAAAGCTATCGGCGATATCGCAATCGGCAATCCCCTTTGCACCGCAAGCATTATACATATGCCTTTCGCCGATGCGATATCGCAATCGGTGATCGGCGGCTTCCCCTGTTGAACCCTTTATGCGCATATGCCTTTCGCCAATGCGATATCGCAATCGGCGATCGGTAATATTCAAAGCATTGTTAAAACTACCCATGCGCCCCTGCCCGATGCGATGCGATAAGGCACAGTTTTCAACGAAAAGCCGTTAAAGTGATTGGATAGCCCAATTTAATGACAATTAAGGCATAATCATCCCCGCTCGGCCGCCAGTACACCCATTGCATGATTTAAAATATCTTTTGGCAGAACATTGCACTAATGAGCATTTATAAGGTGGCAGGTCCTATACGGTCCCTTAATGAATCCATCCCCTCAGATCTGTCTATAGATCGTTTCCGCGCTGTTTTAATAAAAGCAAAGTATATCAACGTCTTCTTTCTATTTTACTATCAACCATGATTTTCATTGTTATTTCTGTGTTACGCCGAGACCACCTCCCTGTGCAGAATATAGTTTTTCAAAGCAATACAGGCATAATGGGTAAAAAGGCGAAGAAAGTTGCAGGTGTTATCAATCCACCAGCTGCGCCACAAGTGGTAGTAAACAGTAAGAAGGGGCTGATATCCGATACGACGTGCGCGGGCCTTGCCAGAACAACTTGGCAAGGAACTTATGATTTGTTAGAGACCGAGAAACCTGAGCAGGTGATAGAACAAGCTACTGCAGATTCATCGAAAAAATCAGAGTGCACTCTCAAAGACTTGGCCGATTCTTTCCTCCATAGGATAGCGGCAAGGGAGCAAATGCTTCCATACACCGATGTTATCAAATGGGCAATTGAAGAAATTCCTATCACAGACAGAACTTTCGTCGCAAAAGATGGAAGGATTTTTGGGTCTTTCAAGCCAGAAGATTTGAGGCAAATGTATCATTTGCCTACGCCAGAAAAAGTATACAATAGCGCATTTCTGAAGAAGTTCGCAAGTGAGAATGAGATTGAGTCTAAACCCATCAAAGATTGGAGGCAGAATCCAAATAAGCACAAGCATGAATCCTCCGGTAAGTACTCAGTCGACTCTTTGTGTTCTCCTTACTGCTATGCCGCTATAATGATGTGTAGATTATGGGGCTTGCATGATTCTGCCATTTTCACTATTGAAATGGTTCCCCTCATGGAGGCGGCAGTCAACAGTTGGATTATGGATTGGGCCACTATCCTTTCGGATAAGCTTGCCATTGCTGTTAGTGAATTTAGGAATCAGACCAAAGTCACCGAGAGGAAAATTCCTCCGTTCTACTACAGCGCTTATATTTTAGACACCTTATGTTTTAATTCTGAATTCCCTATTCTTGGTTGGAGGTGGACCACACAGGACCCCTCGCCCATCCATATTTACCATCGTAAGATGTGGAAGTCATCCCATAAGAGTCACTTGTATCAAATTTGTAACGGTTTCATGGTTCCTATCTACTATGCCATTTTTGATAAGCCTATTCCAAGGATCTCCTACTTAGCCTCTTTTGACTTGCCAGCAGTGGGTAGTTGGTTTGGCGAAGAATATTTTACTTATGTTAGAGTCTATGGCAACCAAGCCAATCCCCATGTTCTTCCCTTGTATGTCCCTGACAAACTGCTAGCCAGGGAAATTGCATACCAACTTAAAGCTAAGAGTACCACACAGACTCTTAAGCTGGAGAAGAAAAGAGGCTGGCCTACCTTTCCTCTCAGATGTGGAGTCTTTACCCTGAACAATTTGAAACATGCAGAAAAAGAAGCCAACAAGATTCAAGCCCTAAATCTTCCTATAATTCCGAATAGAGCATATGATCCGAACCGATATGCATATGCCGCTCTCGAACATGCCAAATTATCAACATTTGAGCACAAAGAAGATATGTTCGATGATGTTTTTGCCTCAGCTGAATCAATTGGTCATGCTAAAGAGCTTGCTAGAATAAAGTATAATGACGAAGGGTTATCTGAGTTTAATAAGCTCAGGGAGCAGAGGTTGCAAACTCTGCCCCTGGACTTAATAATGCCAACCCAAGCGGCATCTTCAAGCGAGCCTGGTCAGCAACAACAGAAAGAACCCCCTGCTACACTGAAAACCAAAACCAATGAGCAGGAGGAACAACAGAAGAAAAACCAAGAGGAAAAACTGAAGGAAGAGCAGGCAGAACGTTTAAGAAAGGAAGAGGAAGATAGATTGAGAAAGGAGCAGGAAGACAACCAGCGAAAGAAACATGCAGAGATCCAGCAGAAGGAACATGAACAACAAGAGAAGGAGAAACAAGAACAACTGCTAAAGGAGTCCCAGTCCAAGCAAAATACCACTGATACTAATAAGAGTGTTGTCACAAATCCTGAGTTGAAAAAGGAATGGCAGCATTTTAGTACCATTATCGGTGGAGGTAAGGATTAACAGAATACCGAGACTCCTAAGAGCAGCGGCATACAGAAGGAAGCCTCATCCCAGGCTTTGAGCACAGCCACCGGCCCACCCAAAGTTATGAATGTAGAAATAATTCCAAAAGGTCCTAGCGACCAAATTACTCTCCTGGTA